>JAECUM010014927.1:0-34364 GCA_016617855.1 Megalonaias nervosa | reverse complement strand
CTCTCTCTCTCTCTCTCTCTCTCTCTCTCTCTCTCTCTCTCTCTGTATACCGATATGAAGAAAGAAAGTATTGTCACGTTGCTTTCAACTTTCAACTATTGGGATCTTCTAGCGGTATAATTACGAAAATTATAGTTGTTGCACATTTTCATGTCACCGGAGAAAACTTAAGTTTCTATTTGTCTCTTCGGGTTGATCTTATAACTATTACAATTTTAGACAATTTTTTTTCCTCAAATGTCAATTGCAAATTTTATTTCTTAAAAAGTTGTATATATTGTCTTATTTTAGCTATTTTGATGGTCGAACCCCATGCTGTATCATGGGAAGACCGTTTCATACGAGGGTAACAGCTCTACTGGATCCAGTTAAACACAGAGGAAGTTGAGACAAGGCTTTGACATTTTATGTTAGGATTATATGCATCGATGATTTATTATCACATATCTGAACTACAATGAACGAGCAAGTTATGCACTTAAATATTTAATCATTAATCATTTACCTATGACAAGTGTTTTAATTATTAGTGTTATTTTTGTTTTCGGGTCCAAGTGAGTCCTACGATGGGCATATACGATATGCCATGCAACAATCAATAGATGTCAGTCACTGTGACAATTACTCCAAGGTGACATACCATATAGTACAATGAATTCACAATTTTCGTACATTTCGCGGTTTCTACAAACTATATATTTGAATGCCTGACTTGCATTGATTTTTCAGTGGAAACAACGTGAATTTGTACCCAGTCATCAATCTTACTTGCTGATGAAAACATTATTTTTCGACAAATTACGAAATTTGATACTACGAAAATACTAATTTACGGTATATCAGCAATTTTGTTGACACCTTAGCAACACAAGCCGCGGAGTATGTATTAGTAAGGCAAAGAATTAAAAGTTTACTCAGTATTTGCTCAATTTCAAAGCCTAAAAACCGAAAGGATAAAATAACACAGTTAATACAAACAAAAGTAAAAGGAATTACAAGAAAGGCGCACTTGCTACGCGTAAAATTAAGACGATGATAGATGTGGTCAATAGAAATATAAATTGAAAGTGTTGTGTTTATATGTTATTCAAATGATATATTCCGATTTAATTTGCGAAGGAAAAACTATGCATTCTAAACTAGAAATGATGAGAACTTGTATCACTTGACAAATGACAGTTCCCGAAGATGCCACGTGCAGCAGAACAGTTACCTGTGTTGTGTGCATGAATAGCAGTGTATATACTAATGTATTTTGGTAGTATACGTTCGTTGTGTCTAGGGGAAGTACTTACCATTTATTTGCAAATTAAATTTAAGGACGTTTACAAAATTGTTTGAAGTCAAGGGATCAGCAGTTTTGTGTAACATTATCACAAATTTACATTATTGCATTATTCGCATTGTTAAGGAAATCTACTTACATGATAGGGCCATTTCATCCCTTGGTGTTTTTCTGTAGGCAGACAACAATGTTAATTTTAAGATACAAGTTAATTTCTAGATGTTAGTAAGCATGTCTAATTTATTTGCAATATATACAAGTTAATTTCTATCTATCAGTATACATGCATGTCTCATTTAATTTATAGATTCTAGTAAGCACGTCTCATTTATTTACAATAGATACAAGTTAATTGCCAGATGTTAGTATGCATGTCTCATTTATTTGCAATAGATACAAGTTAATTGCTAGATGTTAGTATGCTTGTCTCGTTTATTTGCAATAGATACAAGTTACTTTGTAGGTTTTAGTATGCATGTTTTATTAATTTGCAATAGATACTGTGATCTTCAACTTGATATCTGACTTTAAAATCATGGACGTTTTAAAGTGATTAAATCGATTAAATTTTGTATTGGCAGGTTTCAACAGAGTTTATTATGTTGATATATCGATATATCGATGATAGCGATATATATATATATATATATATATATATATATATATATATATATATATATATATATATATATATAACCATATCAATAGAATAATTATTATTCTAAGGTGCTGAAAGTAAATTTTTATGCAACGGGGAGTATCATCTCAACAATACTGATTTTAAAATAAAAATAGATACTTAATTAACAGCAATTCAAACGAGTGCAAAACTTGATGCTATCATGCTGGTCTAGGCCACGATTGTCAGAATTTAGTATAAACTGGAATATAAAAAATAAAATAATTTGTTTTCTATGATCGTTCCAAAAGGTACATATTTTATCAAAGTCGACAAAACCTTATATAAACGCCTATTAGAATTAGTAACACAAGTTTATTATCCACTCTTATAGGAGCTTCCACTCAATGTATGTATTGTACACTGTAATAACTGTCAAGGTATTGACGAAACGAAATGAAATGTCATTGATTTTATGACGAACATACGAGAGTTTTATTTCCGTCAGCTCGTGATACACCGCAAAAAGCGACACTTTTCAGACTTCTACCCTGCGGTTTGGTCTAAATTATGCGTGCGAAAGTCATAAATAGTTCAATCAATACGAAGATTTTGTACACCACAAAAGAAAATATATGTATTTTTCTATCTGCGCAACAGATGGTGGTTTAAACACTACACGAGGATGATCGCTGGTAAAACGCTGGACTATTTACCATTTAGAAAAATTAATATTTTTATATAGCTAATTGCCCAAGCCATCCCAAATCATTAAAACTTATATATATATATATATATATATATATATATATATATATATATATATATATATATATATATATATATATATATATATATATATATATATATATATATATATTCCCTTATATGTAAGTAAGGTTAACCACACAGAAAAGTATGGGAGCTATTTACCCTTTCACTTATTGAGCATTTAAAATGTTATAAAATTTTAACATATTAAGGTACACGTATTCCTGTTATTAAGGATGGTTTGGAGAGTTTCTTCTTGGCTACGCAAAACTATAAAGTTTTCGATAAGATGAACACCTCAGCATTTCACAAGTGGTCATCCTGAAGAGACTGTACGTATTATTTGGAATATTGATTAAATTATGTTTCCATATAATTTTTGGTAACAATTTGGACATTTTATTTTTAAAATAATAGAAGTGATTGTTCTAAAATTTAAGTCAGTATCTTTGGGGTTTCTTAATAGAAGACAAATAGCGATTAAACAAGATTTTATTTCATTGCACAAACTATGGTTACGTTAATATAAACAAAAAGTGTGCTCTGTGAAAAACTTTATTGTACAGGAGAATGTTAAGAACATTATCAACTAAAATTTCAGACGATTTTCGTTTCACTTCTTTTTATCTTGAAGGCATTAATCCATAACAGTTTAAGTAATAATTTAATTCTAAAGTTTGATAGCACGACATAGCAAAACAATCTTTGATATGTCAGCAGTTTTTGCACAGAAATCAATTGATTAACGAATCAGGCAACGTTTTTTTTTATGTGTCATTACATTTTGCGTTTTGGAATATAGGACTAATGCTTGTGGAGTTCAGTGTACAATTACTTTCTGTGTTATATAGGGTATGCTTTTTTTATGTTTGGAATCGCAGCAACCTGATGTATTCTTGTAAATTGTCTTGTAGATTTTCAAAGAGGATGATTGCAACCTATGGGGGAATGCTTCTTACATAGATAAATCTTATATCGGCTTGTCCCGCTTTAACATGTTAATGACAAATTGGCCTATTTTACACGGATCAACATATAAATATATTGACAAAACACAAGCTTGTTTAATCGTGTATCTGCATAAGATCTGCTGTTGACATGAATGACAAGGCAAGTTACAGATGTGCTTTTCTGATAGATATGCCACATGTTGCAATCTTAAGGTTTATCTAAACTCAGAGATCATGGCTCTGAAATAATTAATCTGGTCATTGACTAAATATAAATGTATCTATTGAAATTTTTCTTTCAGATTATTTTAATGAAAAAAAAAAAATCAGTTTGACTTCCAAAAAGGGACGCTTTTTTATCTTTGTAAATCTCAAAGTTCTTATGACAAGGACATCGGTGCCATTTGGTGCGACTCTTTCAAGCGTAGGCTTCAGTCAGCCATGAAGCTGTATGTTCATAACTTGCGAGAGACTTGGAGCGGCCATTACCCGAATTTTGACGTCCTTGCATGAATTAAGATAAGAAGGGTGGCAAACTAGTCAGATTGATTGTAATGATTTTTTTTTGGGGGGGGGGGATTTTATTCATGAGGGAAATGTGCTTCGTTTTCCTAGCCTCTTTACGTCCGACCTTAGTATATTATTATATGGAATCTCCCAGAAAATCACATTGGCTTTAACTTTCAGCTAGTTTTGTTATTTGTTTGTTATTCGTGAAATACTTTGTTAGTTTGGTCCTTTGACTCAATTTATCGTTTCGTAGTAGTAGTAGTAGTAGTAGTAGTAGCAGTAGTAAAATGGCTGATAGTCCCATACAACCACCTCGGCTCTTGTTTTATTGATCTACATATACCAACTTTTGAACTACTGGAGGTTACTTTATAACGATGGCTTATGTCAACAGGACGTTACCAGTAATCATACACCAGGTTACAATTACCTGCTTCTGCTGCTTGGCCCATTGTAAAGTGAGTCTGGTATATAAATGTAGCAATTGAAAAAAAGGGAAGAAAAAGAGATCGGAAGACGTGGAAGAAAGATCTGAAAAAATTTTGCACAGGCGTTTATACACGTCTGGTATCGTACAGTAGAATTTGGATATTGGTATTCGACAAAGATATATATATTACGGTGACGTGCCAGTTTTTGTTTAGATCAAGTCACGTCTTTTTGATTTGCATGATAGATACGGAATTCAGATAATTAAAGTTTTGGGGTGAAATGTTATTATTTTGTCGATATGTGATTGTTATTGTTTTCCATTAAAGTTTGATATGTTACTTACGCTATTCTGGGATAAAGAATTTAAGCAATTTCACAAATTAATGCAGTTCTGAGAAAGTCTATCATTATCGATACTACGTTGTACATGCACTTGTTAAGGAATATCCTAATCTTAAACACTGACTTTATACTTTTTTGTGTGTTGTACAGAGCGGAAAATAAGTACATTTTGACTATATATGAAAGGTGATCAACATTCTATGATTGAATAGTTTAAAAACAATATCCCAAAATTGGTGATATGAATGGTAGTTTATTTTGTTATTCTCATATTTTATATGGTTGAATATGTTATAATGCATGCTACGTTATGTTTCATATAATTGCGACGGAGATATCGAAACTGAAACGAACAAATTAGAATAGTTATATGATATAAGTAGCTATATCACAAGAAAACAAATTAAATTTAAATAACTCAATTCGTAGCTTCAAATGGAAATTTTTTATTATATTTGTTAATACTGACTTATATATCACTTCGTTGGCCTGGTTGTAAAACGCGTCGGTTTTATATCTCAGTTTATCAGTAAAATTTCTGCTCTCGTTCTTGGCGTGCAAATACTTCTTTCTTAGTTGGGCACACCAGCTAATCGATTCGTCAGCAGACGATTTAGCTAGATTGTTTGGTCAAGAGTTACTGGTTATTATGAATCAAAGCCGTACAGTGCCAAGGGACTTGAATAGAAATTAATTATGATAGCATGTCATGCTAAACTAGCGGTGAACGCCATTCCTCTGAGGGGCAGTGTCTGTATATATAAAGCTTGAATTATTTTTGTAGTTTTTAACCTTATTCTTAATGGTCTCAGTGGGGACGATATTTGAGTTTGTAATTGAAGTGATTTATACAACTTCCAGGCTGATTTGACGTAATAAAACTGGTAGCCACAACCCTTCCCATTTTCCGTAAGAAAGGGACCGATACCGTCCCTGGAGACGGTCAGGTACACCAAATCTTCAGAGATGATTGATTCTGGGGATTGACAGACAAGAGAAAGCAGAGGGGCTTTAGCAAAAATTGAAAAGAAGGTCAATGGTGAAGCTGTGCAAGGATACAAAAATGGCAGAAAGAATTGAATGGATATTTAAAAATAGATTTAATTACATGGAATAAATATATAAAATGCTTATTCTATACCTTATGTATGGCATGGAGCTTACACACCTACATGATAATCTCTTCAACAAAAACTTCATAATTGAAAAGCTTGTATCTTTTATTTCGTCCGTTAAGGCTATCAAACTGCATATCTATGCAATATTTGGCTCTTGCTAACTTTGAATCTATTGAAAGCAATTCAAAAATTGTTCCAGGTACTGTTTTAGTTCTAACTTGACTTTCGATAAATCGATTTATATTTAAGTCAACTAATTACAGAGAGATACGGCAAAAGTTATAGATTCCTCAAGCTGTAGTAGAAAGGCAAATGAAAAGAAAATATAAGTTTATTTCCTGTTTCATATTTACAGTTCTTTAATGGTTTTGCTTGACCAACTGGGAAGAATAAAAGACCAACTTGTTTCAATGTGGTAATCATTGAAAATTATCCTTAAATAGTCTCTTTTTCTAAAAATAAAACACGGAAGAATGTCCATTTTGATGCTAGAGGCTTTATATCCCAAAACTAGAAAAAAAATATAAACATTACTTTGAGATATCAACATCGTTGCTTTAGTGCCGCTGTCAAATTATAGGCCCATACGTATCTAACATTTATACGTTCAGCTAGGTTAGGTTTGAAACTTACAAAAATACACGAGTCCCGTTATTTGATCACGAACTATATTTGAAATTTTACAATGAATCGAATAACATTTTAAGATTCAAAGCAACCTTTAACATTGAAAAAGATTTCTTTAAAGACGTTAAATATTCCATGTTCGGTTGTGTATATGCCAGAAAAGCTATTATTAGCAACCGGAACAACAAAGATTTGGTGTTTTCAGTTATAGAACAAGAAAATTTAAATTAACCAAACCTATTCATGGATGATTTACTATGTTAGATGGTTTTTACTACAACAAGCTATAGATCGTATATGGTAAAAAATAATGCCCTTAATGACAGATACGTATTTTGTATGCATTAATATCGAGACAAAAAACTTCTACAATGGCATCAAGGATAACACACAGTTTTACGATACAAGTGATTACAAGAAAGATAACATATTTTGGAGTTCCTCGGATGAACCAGAAAGTTCCAAGTCTTTGAAAGCAACACCATGTAGCGATTAAGCTCTAATCTTTAAGGACTGACAATGAGTACAATATGGGCTAAAATGGAAAAAGATATGCGGAATCAAAAATTATCTCAATTTAACATCAATAAGGATTCTAGTTTTAACTAAACTGTAAAACACCACGATTGCCCTGTCTACATATGACATGAGATATTTAGTGAATAACTTACATGGACTTGCTATACAACCTTGTAATCAATTATAATATTGCAACTTCAATGATAGTTTTTGTTTTCTTATGTTTCGTTTTGTTGCAATATTTTAACTATCTTTTCTCTTACAACCACGTGCACCACATTACATTGTCTTTCTCAAACACAATTTCCATCGACTTCTTATCTTTACAGCAAAACCTAGCATTCTCACGCAGGTAGTTTACAACAGAACTGTATTTCTGCACTATCACATGCGCAGATATTACGTAATGTATGCTACTAAATACTGATATTGTTAGGTTTGTTGCCCTTTTCTTGCATCCTCCAAGTTGGCAGAATCATCTATCACAGAAAAACTATTAGTACCCCGAGTAATTCTAATAATTTGCTGAATGTGTCATCAGAATTTATCTTGAATATTTTTTCGCCTCTTAAGATCTATTTCCTGTTTTAAGTCTTGCTATACGTCACGGCTGGACAGATGATGACAGAACAGTAAAAAAAAAATAGTGTTGCTATTCCGTTGAATAAACTTAGTGCTTCTTGTACAAATTTTTTATTTCCACAGTTTGTAACACCACATATAATCATGGTATGAGGTTCTTTAACACACATCATCTACATACTAGATAAAGGTTACGTGTGGGTGTCGAAGCCGGTTTCTCTCACTGTCGTAAAACAGGTATCAACATTCATCTTCTTGTTGGTTTCGACTTAATACAAAAATTCGTCCCCATATTAATTTGGTTGTTGCTTACCTTCTGACGTTTAGCTGTGTTGAAAGGTTTTCTCAGTGTAGTAAATCATATATGAAAAAAATCTTTCCCAAAAGATGGGATAGTTTATGGCTTGTTTTATGTATCAGATATTTAGAAAACTAACAAATAACTTACAGGTAACATCTGATTCTTTTATGTTATTTCTTTTCATTGCATATATAATGTCCATCATTATTTTGTCCAGACATTGTTTGGACTTTCTCATTACTTTTTTTCAGATGGATCAATTTTTTAAAATGTATTTTACTTTTAGTTTTCCTTCAAGCTTTGTAATTATTTCCAAACCCGATGGCACACAAGTTTTAATACATTCACGCTCCACAACACCATTCTTGTTACATCTGTCCTACTCACTAAATATGCCACCATTTGAAATTTCAAAATAAATTCATTCATTTATTAGAACTAACATTTTTCAAAACAGTATAGATTTGATATGGTTGTCTTAAATGTTTACCATTGCATCGGGCACGAAGCAGATATATATTGTGTATGTGCACTACATTATCCTTTCTGTTTACAGCCATGTGCTTGCGATGTTTAAACATTTACTGTTTTATGACCTATACTGTGCAATCCATTTCATGTGCTTTTCTCATATCAGACTGGATGCAGTGGTGATCAGCATCTTAATTATTTGCACTTACATTACAGAATTTTGTTTTCTTTTCTTAAATTTTGTTTTGTTGTTCTACTTTTCGCTGAAGAATGTTGCTATGTAAACTGTTTCTTCGATTTATATCCCTGAGGAAAAATATGTTTTGTAACCCTTTCACATTCATTACTATTTTTTTTCTATCGCTGAAATGAAAGCTTGAGTTTCTCTTTCCTAAACAGTACTAAACTCCCTTAAAGACTCTTTCGTAGTGAATCAAGTATGATATTTATCAGAACTGTATTAGCTGCTACATCACTAATTCACTTCTTGTCGTTAACGATTTGAGTATCTGAAGTAATCGTAAGTGAAGTAATCGTATCATCATGGAGGCAATAATGTTCCAATTTGTAATATGTGTTTCCACCTTCTATCATTTGGACGAGAGGATTTTGCCAGTATAATGGTAAATGCAAAGTTATAACGGTAAATGCAAAGTCCAAAGGAAGAACAATGAATAATGATCTGTCAGTAACTGAAACTGAAGTTGAGTTCAAAATACAATTTTGTACACTGCAATTGTAGCAGTGTTTAGTGCATTACTCACTCCTGATCCCAAATGCATCGCTTGATCATTCATGATATCTTGTTTGTTTGCTCTCACGAACGCTGGTAGACACATAGTTTTCAAAGCTATGAAAGTTGTAGTTATTCAACTTAAAGAGGGCATTGCAACTGTAAGAGATGGGTATGTCTTTAACAAACATCTCCCTGAAATTGCTTACCACTCAGACGACAGCATCTCATTAAACCTTGATATGAAATGATGTAAAAAATATTCTGAGTACAATCATGAAATGAGGCTCTATCTTGCGTAATATTGCTAGCTAATATTGTTACGGCTTAATTTTGAATGTGTTGAATACCATGAAGTGTTGTATTCGTTTTTGAGGAATTATGTATTTACCATACGTTACCATCTTTGCTATTTAATAGCCACAGTTAACTAGCAAAATCTTAAAGAAATTATTAATGAACCGTTACAAGGAAACTGAATTATTGCTCAGATTGTATCTGTACGTTTTCTCCCACCAAATTAACATCAGCATGAGTAGAAACAAAAGGGATTATGTACCATTTTCAATAAGTGAGTAACAAAATCTTTTTATTTATTTCCGGAATCTTTTATATAGGTGGTTCTTACAAATCTTTGTTCTAAATCAATTAAATCCTTTGTCATGTATTCAATAATATTGTCTATTTCCTCAATACTATCTTGTACCACACAGTTGTAGTAGCTAGTTCTCGATCAATAGATTATTTTTATCTGTTTTAAATCGTTGAACCGCAGCATTTAACTTGTTGTAAACTCTTAAAAATTTATCGTTTTGATTTTGTCATTTATATAAGCGACATATAAATAGTAAGTCGTTTCAGTTTTAAATATACTGATATATTCGTTCTGTTTTTGTTGTTTACAATCATTTTGGATTTCTCCGTTAAATCATTCTTGTTTTGCAACTCCGAAAGGCTATTATTGACAACAATTATCTCGTTGCTCAATCTTATTATATCTTCATGATTGTGTTTTATCTTCATCATTGTGTTATCTTCGTGAATGTGTTATATCTTCTTCGTTGTGTTATATCGCCATAGTTGTATTATATCTTCATCGTTGTGTTACATCTAAATCATTCTAATATATCTTCATCATTGTGTTATCTTGATCAGCGTGGTATATCTTCTTCGTTGTGTTATATCTTCATAGTTGTATTATATCTTCATCGTTGTGTTACATCTAAATCATTGTGTTATATCTAAATCATTGTGCTATATCTTCATCACTGTGCTACATTTAAATCATTGTTTGATTTCATTCTTTTGTAACCGTTCCAGTTAAGCCCGCAAAGCTTCATATTCTTTCAAAGATTTCTTAATTTTCTTCATGACAGTTCTGTTAAAGCGGTTGCGAGCATTGCTGGATATTTGATCTTTTCCCCGTTCTTTATTCCACAGGGTTTGCGTAATATTGGATAAAGTACGAAATGCCCGTTTAAACAAGTCTTGTGCATCTAAAATCTTTTTAACTAATCTGTTCTTGCAACTGTTAAGTTTGTTAGCATATTCATTCTTATCCTCCTGTTTCTACACACACATGGAATGAAATCAGTTGGACCACTTAAAGACTCTCTCGCATTTAATTAAAGCGAAAATATATATAATAAACAAATTGTTCCTTTTCCATTTTCATCTTTAATGGTTGTATTCAACCTGTTGTAATTGCTAGTAATTGCAATTACCATTTGTGGGGTAAAGACTATGGCAAAGAATAGTTACCATTTGTCATGTTTGCTAAGCCCCAGCTATAAAATAATGTATTAGCTATCATCTACTGTCTTGGAAATATTACCGCGGCCATGTATTTGATGTCTAAGGTTGCCGCGGGCTAGTGTTAAACTCTTACGCAATGTTACCGTGACCCGCCAGAGACCGGAAACTTGAGTTGACCTAGACAACCGCTTGCATCATTTGACAAAGGCTTGTAGTTATCACACCTAGGTGTTAAAGATTAGTCCTAAGATCAGAGGGAAGCCCGCGGGGTGAGCGGGGCGTGTTCTCATCCGTCCCCACGTTGACAGACAGTGAGAGGGACATTGTCCGCTAAGTTTGATTGGATCGGTTCACAGCGATATCCAATCGGAATTGAGATAGAGGGTGTGATTACAATTTAGATCCGAATGATAACTTTCATAACTCGTAAACTAAGTTAGTTTCGCCTACATAGATTTTTGAGCAATAGGGTTACTCCGAGAGAACCACTCGTAATTTGGCGGCGAAACTTAGACGTAGATTCTAAGGAAAGACAAAGCTTTGAAACGATCAGTAAGTTATTTGCTCGATTTTTGCAGA
Organism: Megalonaias nervosa; assembly: GCA_016617855.1. Lineage (NCBI taxonomy): Eukaryota > Metazoa > Mollusca > Bivalvia > Unionida > Unionidae > Megalonaias > Megalonaias nervosa. Next base: position 22,770 of record JAECUM010014927.1, on the reverse strand, counting down.
ATATTTCGGCATCATAATTGTAATTATTTGTGGCATGTATACTTAATTACTAGGATCGTTTAGTATGTAGAATTACTTTGTAGTGTTTCATTTACATACGTATTTGAGAAATGGGCTTGAGCTTACGTAGAGAATTACTAGATTGTTAGCTTGTGGTTAGAATTAATTTTGTAATTCGCTATTAGGTTACTTCGTAGTAAACTAGTGCATTTATTAATGTGTTATGTTAGAGTTTACACATGCTTGAATTGAGAATTTGGAATGGTTGAAGTATGTAAGATTAGTTACTATGAACGTATGCATATCTCAGAGCATGGATATTTGAATATTTGTGTACTTTGTATGAGTGTAAGGTAAAGAAATGCGTCTAATTGTTGTGATATTGTTTAGTATAACGGGATTAGGAATATATACTGATGTGAAGCATTTAGTGATGTATGTATAAGATGTAATTGATACCGTGCTGAATTATGACGTTTGATGTGAATGAATGCGTTACTTAAGAAATTTAATAGCCGTTATCTGATAATAGGCTGTGTGTAGTGTGAGATGAGAGGGCTGAGGAAAAATATTGTACCGTCCTTGTGTTTTCACAGGAACCTTTCTAGGGGATAGAGAACTTCCGGTTCAATTGAGTCTCCAGTCTCCAAGAGGTGGAGGCGGAATTGAGACTAGCCGAACAGTCGAAGTCGACAGAAGCCTAGTCGGTGGAGAGAAGGTGGAGGAGGAAAAGGAGTCTGGAAGAGAAAGCGGGAGAGGAGGAGAAGGAGCATAGAGGAGTCGAGGAGGAGGAGGAGGAGAAGGAGTTTGGAGAAATAGAAGAGAGAAGAATACCACAGATGAGTAGAATACAAGGACAGGTGGAAATCGATCTCACGCTGCTAATCAAGTGATGCAATAGGCTATTAAAGGGTCGAGCGAAAGGAGTGTAATTGGAAATTTGAATCATTTCACTACTGAATTGTTATTAAATTGTTATTCATTGAATTTCACCCTTTTTGTATATTTAAACATCTAACCGTCAACATTGCTGACTGGGGGCTCGGAGCTTTACATATATCTTTCACTAATTTAACTTCCAACCAAAATCGAGCTTGGGTAGGACTTCTACAATAGTTTAAATAAAACATTGGAAGCACCCCACCCCACCCACATACAAATCCCCACACCATTATACCAATGTTTGGATGTTATTCATTTTGGTCTGGGTAAAGTATAAATAAGTAGGCTTCAGAACCTCCATAAAAACGTTATCACATTCAGAAGATGTGGACTGTCTAGTCATCAGCTATAATATCAGTCATAATATGCTTTCTTTTTCAGTCGACTGGAAATACTATAGTAACCAACAAATAGCCAGAATATAAGTATATTTTCAATTGGATTGGTACAATGGATTTTTGAAACATTCGTTGACATAAGATATAAATCATGGATACTAACACATGTTCAAAATGCAACACAGAAAATACATAACTGCGTTTAACAAAGTTAATGTTTCCTGCAATCGCTATATGAAACGAAAGAAGGACTACATTAAATATTGGAGGAATAAACAGAAAATGGAATGAATGCAGAATCAACACGCATGAAATATATTGCGACGATAAAACTTGTTTGCTAATTCACAAGAAAAAATTTAGAGTTCTAAATGTATTAAATTGAAACACCAAATCAGATGCAACATTTGAAATTTGGTATTCCATTGATTGATTTCTACCGTAGATGGTTAAAAGACACAAATCCTGAAAGTATGGATTACAATGTTTTAGATACATTTCATGATGTTCATTGTGCTTATTTTGACAGATCTAACCCTGAGCAACATAAAATGATTTCACTGGTCAAACGCTAGATACAGAACAGGAGATGAAAACCAGACCTAAAAATGCCAAAATGCTATCGGAAACTGACATACGAGAACACTATAGAAAAGTGAAGACATTCGAAACTGCCTTCTGTTTCACTGATGAGATTTTGGATCACTTTTTATTCTGTTTTATCTGAGCTTTGTCTTTCGCGCGCGCGCACGTGTGTGTGTGTGTGTGTGTGTGTGTGTGTGTGTGTGTGTGTGTCCGTGCTTTAATATTGTTACTGGCCGTTGATAGAGGTAATCCCAGCTTGAATGAGAAGAAACTGATAACATTTGATATAATGTAATCTTGGAGAATGAGCAGGTGCTGACCTAAGTAGTAATGTAACATCTCGCACAGTGTTCTTCCTCGATAAACTCAGACAAGGTACGAAAATATTACCAACTATTCATTCGAGCTATCCAAATAAAAGGTAGTGGCAACATTGTCTGGCATCATTGCAGTGTAATAAATAACCGAACTGATTGTTTATTTCTTGGCTGATCGTGTCGTTCTGTTTGTTTTGATATTAGCTGGCTTGTTGTTAAAAGTAGTTTTTAGAGGTGAAGGTACGGCGACAAAAAGTATCACACAAAATAATGGCCTATTTCAAACGTAAATTAGGCCAGCTTTTACAACCATTGGTGTCAATGTATGCGCAGTTGCGATTAAAAGACTGTCACCATTTTAAACCTTCTTGTCTTCCTAGCTTTATCCACAGTCTCTTCTTTTATTTCGTTGACTGTCTTACGATAAATTGTTCAAGATTATTTATCAGCTGCTGCAATCACAATCTTTACTACGTCTGTATGCACAGCAGTCTCCAGACCTTCTTTACCATGTTGGTATGTACAGCAGTATCCAGGCCTTCTTTATAACGTCTGTATGTGCAGCAGCGTCTAGGCCTTCTTTACCACGTCGGTATGTACAGCAGTGTCCAGACCTTCTTTATCATGTCTGTATGTACAGCAGTATCCAGGCCTTCTTTATCACGTCGGTATGTGCAGCAGAGTCAAGGTCTTCTTTACCAATTCGGTATGTACAGTAGTGTACAGGCCTTCCTTACCACGTCGGTATGTACAGCAGCATCCAGGCCTTCTTTATCATGTCGGTATGTACAGCAGTCTCCATGTCTTCTTTACCACGTCTCTATATACAAGTGTCCAGGCCTTCTTTACCACGTCGGTATGTACAGCAATATTCAGGCCTTCTTTGCATTCATCAGCTGAGTTAATGTTTTAACAAACAATGCCACTGTGTTCATCACCGTATTCTTCGGTAATAAAAATATATCATCGCCAGCATTTTCCAGTATAACTTTTGAGTTTTAATTATCTTGCTGAAATCGATACGTTGTTTTCATCTTTGTTAAATACTTGTTTGACTGACTTAAGTTTGTAAATAACCTTTTTAACAGTGTCTTGAACACTGGTAACACACCGTAAAACACTTAATCTGTCTTGAATTTGAGCATATACAATGAATATCACATAAGACCCGATATTAGGATTGAATCTTGCTATTCCTTCGTCTGACAAAGCATCAATGACCTATACGATAAACATGTACTCTCTATTTTTTTCATCAGTTATTACCACTGAGTTCATTTCATCAGCTGACAAGTTTTCTCCGTTTTCAATGGTACCTGATACATAGTTTTAATGACATTTGCAATCCATTAGCACATCACCTATAGGATCTCCAAGACCTCGATGCACATTTTGATGTTCTTTAAGTCCATCATCAATTAATGCATCTCAGGGACATGATGGAATTTTAAGGCTTTTACAGATTGTGTTAAATTGTTTCAGATTTATGTTGTTGGGATCCATGGATCATTAAAAGCGTGCTGTAATGATGTTACACATTCAGGCAACAAGTTTCATGTTTCCTATGTAAAAAAAATCTATACAAATTTTGCCAGCTGTGACGTATCTGTACTCTGGTGTTGAACGCCAATTATATATTATTCATCCAGCTGTTACCATCCTATCTGCCCAATTAAGTTGATTCTGTCGAAACTTAATATCCTACTGTGATCTGAGTAGTAGATAATATTAAGGATTCTGGCTCAGAGACCCTATTTTTCTCTGACCCAGAGACCCTATTTTTCTGCAAACAAATACAAAGACGCATTTTTAAACCCACCTCGACCACACTCATCAGGCTAGACACGGCGGCAAAGCCGCTGTTTGAGATTATTTTATTTCTAAAGTTTAGACAAAATTTTATTTGTCAGATTATTTATAAAGTTTAGACAAAATTTAATACCCTATTGTTTTTGATAATTTTTTTCATACCTGCTTGCTCTCATTGGGAGAATATCTGTTAACATACTGTCAATAACACGAAACTCACATATTAAATCGTCCATATCGTATTTTACACCGCGCAGATAAGATCGTATCTGATCAAGTAATTTTTTATAAGTGATACTTGCTGTTTTACATGCATTTTTTTTCTCAAGTCGAGGCTCAATTTTTGTATACGCTGTTGCAAGAGAAACACCAACACCGGATATTATTAACAAAAACGGGTTTAATGATGCTCCACTTGAGATTATTCCAGAGCCAACCATTAGCAGTGGTAGATATGATATTACCCAGTATTTTGCTGTAGTATTTGTAACATTGTTTAACACACCAAAGGTTTTTTTGTGATAAAATCTGTAATATTGCATTAGTGCGTCCACATCATGTTTTGGAATTTCCTCTTAAACATGTTTGAAATCGATGATCTGTTTTTCCATTATACAATATTTGTTTACAATTTTTATACAACGTCAAAAGTTCTAGTACCAACAATTAAATCAAGAAACTCACGAAACTTATCATTGTTGGGACCAGCTATAAAATCTGTATACTTGTCATAAACATCCGACGAAGTATCTTTATATCGTTCATCTGTTAATACCTGATTTTTCTTTAACCAACTGTAGGAATCAGTTCATACAAATCTGTATAATTTACCAAATAACTGTATTTTCCTTGTTTCATCAATAATTCCGAGTACCAAGTTTATTTGATCCAACGTAAAATTTTTGAGAACAAGATGTTGCCTGATAATTGCATATGCGACTACGAAATTTTTTAGCATTAATTTTCGTATTTTGTATATACCAATTTTGAAAGGACTAATAATAGAATTTACTTATAACAATATTTTTCGTATGGTTGCGTGAATATTTTCTCGATTTCATTGTAATAATTTCGTATTGACAATTGTCTAGAGCGTTGGGGCGATGGAGGTGAAACATCCTATTCTTCACTGATGTAGAAGTAAGAATCAATATTTTTACCCAAACTTGTTGATTCAACTTCTTCAAAAAATTTTTTTTCTCTCAACATCACTGAAATTATCAATTTCCTAGTCAAGATTTTTGATTATCTCTAGAGATTTGTTAACAATAATCGGATCAAAATGAAATTTTTCAAATATCGTTGGTAAAATTGTGTTTAAGTAAGCTTTGATTATTAACTCCGTATCTGCTGACATATAAATAATTTTAAGTAGGGTTTGTTTGTCGTGGAAATACATACCGAGATGCTTAAAAATTTCCCGTTTTGAAAAACTATAGTGTAACTTTTTGTTCCTTCTCAATTTTACTTTTTTAGCTTCCGCTAGTTTGTCAAGACGACCATGATTGTCGTTTATTCGTTTTTCTTCCTGCGCTCTTCCACCATAAGCTCGTGCTTTTATTAGATCCGATTGTATTATCAAATCTATATTTTCCTTGTCAAGCTCGAGCAATATTTTTTAGCAGGATTTCAACTTGCTTTTGTTCTTCAAGGCAATCATCAGGATGACAGTATCTGTTTATAATATCAAAGTTTCTTATTGCTTCTGCTAGTTGTGGTTTTCGCATATGCATAACGCGAGCAAAATATTTTTCAGCTTCTGGTAATGTTGGATCATTTATCGAATTAATGCTAAGATATTTCATATTTTGTATTTTGTTTGCTGCTTGTGATTTGTCGCTCACATCTGTTGTAGAAACATTTGTGGAGGCGTTAAAAATATTATTAAAAAAATCTCTTGCAGCGGGTATAATTGCTGGGTCTGACATTATTCTACAACATTAGATTAAATTTGATCGCGACGAGGTAATCATTATGATCATACCTGATCGTAGAGTGTGTATATTTTAAATGCTGTCAATCCTGGAAACGGACCATTTGCAGCGACAACATAAATTCGAAAACAAAAGTACTTGTTAATAGTATTCACAGTTGGAATTGTGAAGTATTTTGTTATTATTGAAATATACGTGTTTGCTATACTATACAACGTTGTCCAGGTTGCATCATCATGTGATCCTTCCAATCGCCAATCATAAATTCGCCCAACAATAATGCTTAATCGACCGCGCAAATGAAATTGCCAAAATAGCAACTGCCACGGGACATTTGATTTTAATCCAAAAGTTTTCGGTTCCTCCGTTAGTTGTGCATTCTTGTCTATCATCAACAGCGAAAGCGTGATGAGGATAATTTCCAGGATAATGAGTTGATGCACTTACCTCAAACCCAACTCGGTTATCAGATGCCTTAATAAGTGTTGGAATATACCCAACGTTGTTTTTGTTCGTTTTACACCACCAATATATAAACTATCAACATACGCTTTATTTGTTAAATCAGATGAGTTAACTGGAACATATGTTGTAGTTATTTTATTGGCTCTCATATTTATGCTGCCTGATATTGATCCACCAGATAGTTTTAAATACGGAGTGAGTGTTCCTTTTAACTGAGCATAACTAATAGCATCAGTATCATCAGCTGGTGGCGAATTTATTGAAAGCCCAGTTACTTTTGAGTTATTTCTCATTATCAGGTTACCATTCATTGTGTCGCCGACCTTATTAAGCTTGTTATCGTCATCAGATTTTAGTTGAGCATAATTCACAGCTTGTGTATTATCAACGTTTGCTGGTGGATATGTGGTTTCCAACCCAATAATCTTTTTACTTGACATATTAATATTGCCGGTAACCATTCCACTGGTTTTATTAAGCTTGTTGTCATCTACTTATTTCAATTGCAAATAACTTACCGCTTGGGTTTGATATAAGTTTTCTGGTGAATTCGCGGTCTCCAAATTTATAAAAAAAATTCCTGACATATCCAAGTTACTGTTTAACGTTCCTCCTGTCAATGATAGTTTGTTATCGTCGATCGTTTTTAGTTGTGAGTAACTTATCGCTTGGGTAGGATCAACCTTTGGTGGTGGATAATCTACTTCTAAACCAAGTACTCGTTGAATTGACGTCAATAATTCGCCTGTCATTGTATCTCCGGTGTATCAGTTGTTGTTGGTTCGTCAGCGGAAATGGATCCTGTGAGTGTTGTTCCAAACTTTGTGTAATAACTCATTTACATAAAATATATAACATAAAATTATATAACAATGACGCAGTCATCGACGAGGCCAACAACGAAGTTGTCACCTTTATTAAATTTTGATACCGAACGATTAGTCAAACACCAACATAACAACGAGCTACCAGATTGTCATTATCTTATTATTGGTGGTACAGGATCTGGGAAAACAAATCTTTTACGAAATCTTTTGCTCAACAGCAACTTTAACTACGATCGGGTGTACATCTATGCAATAAATCCACAACAGGATAAATACGAGCTATTAAGCGATTACAACGATAAACTTCGCGATGAGCTTGGTGAGGGCGAAGACATGTTTTTAATCAAACAGCCGAATGATTTGACTCCGGTAAACGAACTTGATTGGTCCGAGCATAAAATAATTGCATTTGACGATATTCCGCTTAACAACGATGAGATGAACAAAATACGGTCTTATTTTTCATTTTGGCGTAACAAAAAGTGTAATGCGGTTTATCTTGCGTAGGGGTTTTATAACGTCGACAGATTTATTCGGCGAAATACAGGATGTTTTATACTGTTTCCTGGACTATATAATGTTGATGTGCGAAACATTGCAAATGAGCAGTGCGTTGATGTAACCAAAGACAAATTTATTGAGCTATATCACAGAGCTACCAAAGACAAATATATCTTTTTCTTACTTAATAAACTTGCACGTGATCCGGCTAAGATGTTTCGTTGTATAGGAGAATTTATGCAATAAAAATTGTGTAGCGTATTAAAATAACAATGGATCAACATCAACAAAGAATTGAATTACTAAAGAAATTTGCTGCAACTCAAGCGGCGTTTAAAAAGAAGGTGCAGGAAAAACGTCGATGACAAGTTCAAGCAGAAGAAGAAACGGCCAAACTTTTTAAGCCAGTTACCGAAGGAGTACTTGGCAAACAATCAGATATACATGTATCAACATTATCTGCAGACGAGCTTATAAAAGTACAAGAAAAAGGTTTGCTAGGACAGTTAAAAACAACAAAAACACAGGCGGAGGAAACCGTTAAAAAAATTATTAAAAAAGTGGAAGAAACAAGTAAAATACAAGAAATAACTGACTACATCAAAAGACAAAAAGATGTTAATATACCTGATGAACAAATAAGATAATTTGCTGAAATAAATGAGAAACAGGATGTTGAAAAATTGTCGAGTTTAGCAAAAGTTAATGTTACTGATGATGTTTACCAGGATTTTATTGAGTTTTATGTTAAGAGTGTGGAGTTTGATAACACTGAAAACATAAGAAAATGGTCAGGTGATGATTATAAAAAGTTTATTTATATATTAAAGCATATTATCAGTAGAGCAAATGAAGCAAATCTAATTTTAACATATGATGATGAAGATCGATATCTCTTGAAAAATTTTGGTAAAATGCGTGAGGGAGTAATTGCATCAGTTGTGCTTAAAACAGCAGAACAATACCCAATACCGAAACAGGAAAGAAGATTATAAACAAAGTTTTTATGCTGTTCTTAAAAAATATGAAAGAGATCGTAATAAAATAAAACTGCAGTTGATAAAAGACTTGGTTTTGGTGTTGACGGCACTGAGGCTCCCGAGCCCATGTTCGAGTGTTTACATCAACCACCAAAATGGCTGACCGATTGATGTTACTGATATCATCAAAAGAAGATGGTAACGTAAGCACTAAATCGACAACGAAATTATAGACATACTCGATCATCTTCGATCAAACGACTTACTAAAAACGGGCGAATATGAAATTTTACACAGCGACTTGGTTGGTTGATGATATTGTCGGCATTAAAAAAATAAAAATGGCAAAGCCATCAATGATATCAACAACATTATTACTTAATTCTTCCAGCGTTAGCGCAACGACTTGGTCGTCGAGCACAAACTTTCCTGTTAACTACAATCCGCCGATCCAACTTGATCCAGATCAACAATACGAAATTGGATTAATTTCTGCTACAGCATGGCATTCATTGGCTAACGTAAAAATAGACATCAATGACGACTTCACGTTTAATCCAGGAGCGTGGGTATTGTTTAAAATACCACAAGGTGCATATAATGTAACATATATAAATAAAACGATTAAATAAATAATAACAAAGAATGGAGGCGTTGCAGACAATTTTGAGTTGACTCCGAACTAATACGCTACGAGCTAGAATCACGTTAAAAAAAACAATTTGATAATCGATTTTTCGCAGGCAACTAGTATTGCATCGTTATTAGGCTTTAAAAATCAACAATACGGGTCAGTTGTAGAACAAACTGTATCTTACGATGGAGACGTCCCAGTTAACATAACACAAGCAAACACAATTTTAATCAATTGCTCTATTGCATTAGGATCTTACTCAGCCAAGGGAAGCCAAGGACAAACGATCTATAGTTTTTTGCCAGATGTTCCACCAGGATCGCTAATGCAAATTACTCCTCGACAAATAGTATATTATCCGATTAATCTTGAAAATCAGATAACAAGCATAATGATGCAACTGACAGATCAGTCCGGGCGACAATTTCATCTTAACAACGAAATTGTTACGTATTACTTACACCTGCGCTGGATCACGTGAACAAAAATTAATTTTATCAGGCAATACTGAATAACAAGATGAAGCAAAAAACTTTACCGAAGAAAAAATGTGCTTGGATGTTTTGGAAACATATTTGCAAAGTTAGTCGAGAATATACCATGAATCGCGCGTAAAGTAGCACCAATTGCAACTGACGCATCAAAAGCTTTTGTGAGCGAAGCCGCATCTGCGGCCGGCACTGCAGTAGGACAAAAGATCGTTGATAAAATTAAAGGCACTGCAACACCTTCCACAAAGCCATACGAGTCCGATAAGGAAATATCACAAGTAATTTCAACTATAGCACCAACAAAAGTCACAAAGCATGGAATGATAGCTACAACAAAGAAATTGTTATTACCGCCCGGTGAAGAGCTAATACGCAAACTTGTAAAGAAAACAAGGCCAGTAATGCCCGCCTGCCTTCTAGTCCAACCCAACGACGAATTTTTTGTGGCGATTATGAAATAAAATAATGTTAGCCAAAACTTATCTTGATCTCGCCGAAGAATATGACACCGACGACACCGTAACAGAATTTGAATACGTCAAACGAACCAAATAAGGCCGGCGTCAGAATTTTTAACACCAGAGATCAAGATGCGTTTCTATTGCCGCATAAAGCGGTGTTAGAAGTACGTGGCCAAATATTAACAGCAATTGGCGGTGATATTGCAGCTGGTGCAGAAATTGCACTTGTTAACAACGGTTGGAGCTTGTTGAGAAGCGCACGATACCAGTTGTCCAATCAAACCGTGGAAGATATTTCAATGCACTTGCTTGTAGCAAGTGCAATACTCAACATAGTTTCGTTCAGCGATGATTATTCGAGATCGGTGGCCACAAAGATGATGTGGTTTAAAGATACTGGAACTGGATTAGCTATCGCAAGTGAATTTATTTCAAAAGGTGTTATTGCACACGGCGCTGATGCTGCCTCAGATCTTATAACTGTAAGAAATTTTCTTATTGCTAATGCTGCTAATTTTGGTATAGCTGTGTTAGGTGCAGCTGCAGATGCAGCTGCTGTTGGGAACTCGTTAACAGCTGTATGCAACAGTTTTCATCTAACAGCGCCAGGTGCAGCTGCAGATGGTGCTGCGATGTTAAATTTACCAAATCAGATAATAAACACAAGAAATATATTTTACAACGAAGGTTATGCCAAACGAAAGGCGTTTGCAGCAGAATCTCACCAAATAACAATGATGATTCCATTAAGCACAATATTTGTTTTGCCACGACTACAACAAAGTTTTTCGTGGACTAAAACATACACCTATTCTTGATCGAGCAGAACAAAACAATTGTATAATGCATGCCGCTGGAGTAGCTGAAGGACAGTTTTCAATTTCCAGACTCGTGCATTGGATGCCACGAGTTGTTCCATTGGTAAAAAGACGATAGAACTCGAGGCAATACTTACCGCGTACATAAAAAAGATATATTTCGAGCAAAACAAAATTTATCAAACAGCAATTCCTAACACAACCGATTACACGTGGCGTATTACAACCGCGCCCAGCGAACAATTGCCAAGACAATTGTTTGTTGTATTTCAACAACAACAACGACGTAATGACCAAGAGCAAAACAACTTCCTATTTGATAACGCGGATTTTAGACGAATCTTTGCTAGGATAAATACGAAACAGTATCCCGAACGTGCAATCAAATGTAACTTTGCCGATGATGAAACAAGAAAAGTTACACGAGCTTACATGTACTTGATGGAAGCAATACAAAAATATCATGACGCGGATAGCTGAAGCCAAATATCCATCGAGGAATTTCGTGTGCTTTACCCAATCTTTTACTTCGACGTATCAAAACATTCCGAACGAGTTATAGGATCTACAACTGATGTTGAAGTTACTTGGACACTTGGAGCAGTTCCAGCTAACCCGATTAATGCATATGCGCTAGTCGTCAGTGACAGATTCTTGGAGAAGCAGTAATTGGTAGTCTTTACGAACAAGAATTACAGAAAACAGATGAAGATATTTTCGTTATCGAACGAGTAATCAAAAAGCGTGACAATAAAAGTCTCGTCACATGGCGCGGTTACAGCGATAAATTTAATAGTTGGATACCAACTACGGAGCTCAACGAGCTCAACATTGTGAGATAATATTTTTTGTAGATTTCCTCATAATTGCGTAGGACTGATTTACACTTTACTGGGTTACATAACTTTATCAGATACGATTTTCAATCTGGCGTTAGCAATGGCAGAGTCATCGCCGACATCAGGTTGAAGATCTGGACAAATATAAAATCAAATTTTATATTTTCTGTCGGTCGGGAATCTTGATATTTAGAAACGGTTTTATCAGCTGCCCAAACAAATGATTCTTGTCCACTGTAAAATTAAATTTTAAAATTTTTTGTGTGATGTGATACTTAACATTGTATCGGCCAGTTTTCGATCTTCTGTAGTTTTTTTTATCCCACGACATTGTCACGGGAACAGTCGCAATTTCGTCGTTGGCACCGGAGGTGTTCGCGGCTTCGCTGCTGACATCAACTTCGCCGTTTTTGTTGACGACTTCGTCATGTTCGGCTTCTTGTGCTATGTCTAAAGTTGGCGCTGGAGTTAATGGTGTATCATAAATATATTTTAGTTTTTCGAGAAGACTCATATTATAATATAATTTTGTAAACAATTTAAATAATAGAAAAATGGAAAAAATAAGATACCCTTAAAGAAGCTGTAAAAATATCGGGCGAAAAACTATTGCACTTGATTTGCTTTTGATATATGGCGGATATTGATAAAGTACTATTAATAGATTCGGAAAAGAAAGAAGTATACGACAATAAAAAAAAATTCGTGAAACATATGATAGAGATGATATCATGTTATGGTGCCATAGCTGTATTAGTCAAGGAGAACTTGCAAAAATCTTACAAGAAGTTTAATTGTCATACCAAAATGCTATTTTGTCAAAGGCTGATGGCGATGTTGCCAAACTCGTAACACCATCATCGGCTCTCTTAACTGTTGCCGGATTTATTTTATAATACTGAGCAGCAGCTGAAATTGATTTAAATTTTAGCTTCTCGTTTATTTCAGTATTTACAGCGACGATAGGTTTAGCCGGACATTTGAAATTTATTAACCCTCCGAGTCCTCGTTTTGTATTTTCTTCTAATGTTACAAGTTCGAGATTTTCGATTCGATGATCCGTCTTGATTCAGTTGATATGGGTTATTACTAACCCATCTGGAATAGGTCCATTGAATGCTTCATAAACAAATGTATGACTATAATAACCAACAAAATCTGTTTTAGCTCGTCTAACTTTTATTCTAAGATATCCACTGTTATTTATTTTTCGTAAAGATCAAATATCGAATGCAGCAGTCTTGCAATAATAAATTCGCAATATTATCATCGTTAACAGCACCGTTAACATGATACACTCGCTGTCCTTCTGGAATGTCTCCGCAAAACAACGAGTAGATAAAATCTTTCCTGAACATTTCCGTTCGATTGTTATCTCCTGATTTTACGCTAATCTTATAACCCGCCAAAGTTCCTTTACCAAACGGTTGGCCATATTTGATGTGTATCACTGACCCTAACATATTTCCCGCGTACAAGTTGTAGTTGGGATGTACGTAATAATAGTCTTGCTCGTTTGCTAAATTTTGTGTCATTAATGTTATAAGCAATCTATTTGTTTAATTGTACGTATTTTCAACACTCAGATATTTGATTAAGTATAGTATATTACAATGCTGAAGCTACGTGATATCGCAAAACGAGCCTTATCGGAGAACCTACAAAAATAGCTACCGCTTTTGCTGGATTTGATAACAGCTATCGATTTGATAAAGAAATCGTTCTGGTAAATTTTACCCCCATAAATCTTTTTCATCTGCTAGAACCAACTATAAAACGTGAACTTGAAAAACATAAAGGTTTGAAGATCCTAGTGCAGTACCATGCAATATTCTCAAAATTATATTTCTGGAGATGATGCTAACGACGGCAACAAAGTTGCTGAAGAAGAAATTGCAGATCCTTTTATTAACGCAAAATCCAAGCGTGATTTGCTTGGAACTAATCTTTCATTGCTAGCTGATAAAATACACCAGGAAATTTGGAAAAAGATAGAAGAATTCACCGAATCAAGTTTTGGTTGGAAGTTTGAGATGATTTCCGAAATTTTATTTCACACGATGAAATATAATGTATTACGCGTTAGTTCATATATTGACCTGCCGCAGAAAATAAAAAACAAAAAATGCTGTATTAACGTCAAAAGCTTTGATAACAAATGCTTCCAGTGGGTCATTCTTTCTGCGATGTTTCCAGCAGAAAAAAACGCTGATCGTGTTGACAAATATTTTAGTCACGTTACAAAATTAAATTTTACTGGTATTGACTTTCCCGTTGCGAAAATCAAATACCGAAGTTTGAAAAGCAAAATAATATTTCTGTTAACGTATTTGGTCTTGATGAGCATGAAAACGTCTATCCGAGATATATTTCTGAAACAGCATCACAATAAACAGTAAACCTGCTGTTTTATAAAAAATAATTACGTATGGATCAAAAACTTCAACGGACTTGTTGGTAGACAGTACAGCAAATGTAAAAATAAGAAGTACTTCTGTTATCGTTATTTACACGGTTGCTCTGACAATGAAAAATTACAAAAGCATCTACAGTATTGCTCGGAAGTACAATGAATAACAATGCCAGAAGGAAATTACCATGGCATGGTTGTCATGCTAGCAGTGTACAAGAGTAGATAGCATAGGATGGTTGTCATGCATGTGATATTTTTTTGTTGTGCATGTACAGTTATAATCACTATGGTATGGTTGTCATGTATGCATTGCACAAGAGTAATCACCATGGTACAGTTGTCATGCATGTGATGTACAATAGTAGCAACATGGCATGGTTGTTATGATTGTGCTGTAGAATAGTAAATCACCCTGGCATGGTTGTCATGCAAAATTATATCATGGCTTGAGTATCTTTAGGTTTTTTAATATTCTCCAACATAAGCAGTATTGTTTTTCTTAAAGAGCAGACGTGATAGACAGTCATCACTCATCATATTCCAGACAATCATATGAAAGACTTCATTTATTCCAAAGTCTGTCAGAATGAATTCATGAATTCATGAGGTTCGAATGAAACATTGTATAGAAACTAAAAAGCAAATACCATGTTTTTAAATTACAATGTAGGTACTATAAAAGAGATGTTAGAAGAAGTCCAACAAATAGACAGGAAGTGTCACATGAGTCACCATGGCATCAGCTTTAAAACTTAGAAGATAGCTTCATCTAGTAAGAGAATCTATTTTTGTAGAAAGATATAAGACTTTTGTTTTGCAAAATGACAGTCTTTTGAAAATGTATAATGAAAGGATTATCACAATTGATTCAGGGAAATTTCAGGAGCAAACATGATTGATATCCCGTGTGATTACAAAGTTTTACTACATGTCGTCACTGACAAAGATGAATTTGTCGTGTACAAGCAGAAAACTTAATAACAGGGAACTTAATGTTCCATAGTACAAATTACAATATAAAATTGTAAAAAGATAATTAAAGAAATGTATAAGATTGATGATAAAATGACACAGTATTCATCAGGATGATCCATTTTAAATTAGTACAGCATTCCAACCATTCTGGTCATCAAGATGATCCATTTTAAATTAGTATTACATATATTGCTTTTGATATTTTTTATAATCTGATGAAACAGCTTTTTTGGGGGGCGGGGTTTGTATTTTTAACTAATAAGAGTTAACTAATGAAATATTTGCTTTATGATGACATTTTACAAAAATATTTACTTTCAGACTTCTTTTGTAAGGTCAATATTTTGGAACTAGGGGCTAGAACTGGGAAGTTTACGCAGAAGATTTTGCCTGTTCTTGAAAAGGTAAAAAAAATAAAAAGCATTCCATATATATGTTCTTTTTTTATCATTAAACCAATTTTGTTTGCAATCATTTTATTATCATACTGAAATCCAACAATTACAGTAAGAACAGAAGGAACAAATCTTCATGCAGTGTCCCCCCCCCCTCCCCACAGGCATGGGATGCAGAACAGGTCCATTGCATCCATACTGCTTGTCATAAGTAGTGACTGAGTGGAGGCAACCTGTTCACCATTGGTTGCTTCCTTTATTGTTGGAGGAAAGGATCCTGGTAGTTGAGCAGAGGAGCATCCCACAGTTGCCACTCAGCTACAACACCATACTTTGGCCTCAACTTCAGCTAGACTGGTGGCCTAATGGGTCTGGTTTTATCAGTCGACTAGTCATGCCAGCTTCACGGATCTCCACGTTTTAAAGGTCACCATTGTGATCAAAGGAAGATTATTTTCTTGAAACTGCACAATTTCCACCAAAAATATAGCCTCTGACTGGCAAGGATCAATCAAGTAATGTTTGTTCTTTGTTCAAAACAATCATTCTGTGCAGCTCTGACATAAGAAATCAATAAATTAGCCTGAATCTTTGTCCCTATATTGAGTTTTGAGTTGGGGGGGGGGGAGCACAGGTGATGAATATTTAAGTATGCCAATGTGAGACCTGGTCTCAAAAGGACCAGGAATATTGCAACCGACAACTCAGATGAGGAAACTAACTAGAGTCAGGGAAATTGGCCATGATTTTCATCGTTGAATCAAGTAATGAGAATCAAAAGGTAACAAAATTATCAACTTTCATGAAAGCTAAAGCACTTTAGGATGTGGCTGGAGAACCAAAGAAAGTGTGAAAAACTTAGTTTAGGCCAAATTATTTTTGTTGAGTGCACGGTAGCTGCAAAGGTCACTTTGAGAATAGGTTCACCCTGTGTGATTTGTGGAGATACCCATTTAGGTATTTCCACTCAAGTCATATATGACAAAGTATGTGGAATGAAAACTCCACAAACTTAAGAACATCAGAGAGACAAGGTGGTATTTTGCCATTTGTGTATTAGACACACATGCCTGACTCTACCATACCTCCAGAAGGATGAGCTTTGATTGGAATTCATGCCATGTATGTGTCCACTGACAGTTACATAATTGTGTCAAGAGTGTCAATTTCATCTTGTGTGACAGATGTATTTTGACATGAATATGCTTGACAAAATTGTATAAAGACATATTCCTGCAAAAGATTGTAGAATTTTAAAGGAATGTAGTTTATATAACAGATTTTAACCATGTTTTAAGGATACATTTGTTGCCTTTATATTTTATTTTATATAAATTTTACATACTTTTTACAGCTTTACATTTTATCTAATTGTTTGTCATTCTTACATTTATTTGGAAGTGTCTCTCTTCCCATATTTTCGTGCAATTTATTGTACATTTGTCAAACTTTACTTTTAGTTGGGACTGTAAGGCCATTATAGTTAGGTGCTTTAAAATGCACACACACACACACACACACACACACACACATGCATACATATAGGCATAATATTCATTTGCACTGAATTTTAAGTGTGTTTGTCTTTCCATGGATATTCAAACATTTTGATTATATTTTCCAAGTATGCATCAACTATATTTGTCTGAATTTCCTAATATATGTATTTAGCTGAATTTCCTAATGTATGTATTTGTCTGAATTTCCTAATGTATGTATTTGTCTGAATTTCCTAATGTATGTATTTGTCTGATAATTGTATGAATACTTTATTTAATTACGAAAGTCACTTTTGATATCCATTCAGGATTGGCATTATCTTGCCACAGACCCAAGTGAGGGCTTTCTTGTGACACTGAAAGAAAACTGTCCAAATATAGAACCACAGATAGATTCCGCAGAACAGACTTATCTGCCTGACAAGTCTGTGAAGGTAAGAAATGATACTACACTTAATGGAAGTGTTCTGTGATCACTGCCACCAGTTCTCACACATACATTGTGCACTGTTAGGTTGATAAAGCCATGTGAAGTACTTTCAGGGCATGTGAAAGAGGGATCATGAATGAAGGCAAAACAGTCAGCTGTTAAATGTCTGAGATAATTATTACACCTGTTTGCCACTTTTTGTTTGTTTTCTCTAAACAACACACTGAATTTGATGATTAGCTGACACTATTTCTGATGAAGGAAAAAGTTGTTGCTAAGTGATAGAATATGCATGAAAGATGTGAATAAACTTTGTTGTATGAAGCCTCCAGCTGCAATCCTTCTCAAATACCAATGATAGGAGTCAGATAGGATGAAATATGCTTATAGGAAACATAGGACAACATACTGTTCATTGCAAAACAGTTAAATTCAGTCTAAATTATCATGGAGACAAAAGAAACAACAACTGCAGAACAGAACTGTTAATGGTTTTAGAACATTCTGATCCAATTACAACCTAGCTATAATATCAAGTTTGTGCACACAGAATGCACAAATAATTTATGAATGATGATCAAATTTAATTACCTTTGATGACACATAATACAGGACATAATAGAATGAAACTAATAATAAATTGCACCAGTGAAAATTTCTCATATTTTTCTTTTCTGCATCCTCTCCATCACAGCTCTCCTGCCTTCTCATTCCAGAATGTGATTTGTGCTCAGTGTTTCCAATGGTTTGCCACCGATACTGGACTCAGGGAAATTCACAGAGTTTTTATACCTTGAGGAAAACTAAGTACATTCTGCTTTCTTTTTCTACACTCACTTTATCAATCATGAAAGTAAACATCTCAGAAATATTTATTACTCCTTACATAATAATTTACAATGTTTTGGGGATTAAATAAAGAGATAAAGATTACAACGCGTATGCACTTGCTTCTAAGTCATTTCCAACTGCAAACAACAAAGTCACTGGTATGTATCAGCACATCAGGGTGCTTATTATTTCTTATATTGAATATTCTTAACAAGCTGCATAGACCCAGATCTGTTGGCATATAATGTCACTGCAGATCTAGTTTGCAGTTGGTCTTGACTTATAAGTGAATAGATATGGTATGTTCTCAAATTTCTTTGTAGCTGGTGCATGTTTGAAGCATTGCAACTGAGTTAATAGGTTTGCTCTCCATATCTCAAATCGAACTTTCAAATAAGCAAGCAGTGGATGATCACTACCAACTTCTATTTGGAATCGTTCAAATTCTTTTTTCTTTGGTACCATCAAAAAGACACTTTTTGATGCATTACAGTGCAAGATATCAGGCATCCATTATGAGTGACAGATTGGGGTGGAGGGAGATTAGTTTGTTCATAGAAATAATTATCATTGGCATGGCAACTTTATGCCATGAGGACAACTCATTGGCCAAGACTGTTTATTCAAGTGCAACCAATAGGATATTGAATTTAACTGTATTATTATTAGCATTTTACTAAATATTGTTAACATTCCTCCAGGTACAGTAATCATGAATCATCTTGAGCATAAAACTTGAACCAGATTGAAAATTCCCAAATTTTGTTCTTCATTAACTGGACTCAGAATAGTTTGATGTTTAGTGTTGTATGGCACAGCAAGACATGTAGGTTATTTATTGCTATGGAGTAAAGTGCCTTGCCCATGGGCACTCCACAGTGGACAACTCTCACTGATGGCAGGATTCCAACTTGCATCCTTTTGGTCAGAAGTCAGGCACACTAACCACTGACCTATTGTGGCTCCTGCCACTACCATTAGTTGCCTTTTATGACATGCAGGAAGACTCATTAGGTATACTTTTTACATGCCTGGCCTTGCATGGGGTTTAACTCATCAGGTATGCTTTACGTGCCTGGCCTTGCATGGGGTTTAACTCATCAGGTATGCTTTACGTGCCTGGCCTTGCATGGGGTTTAACTCATCAGGTATGCTTTACGTGCCTGGCCTTGCATGGGGTTTAACTCATCAGGTATGCATTACATGCCTGGCCTTGCATGGGGTTTAACTCATCAAGTATGCTTTACATGCCTGGCCTTGCATGGGGTTTAACTCATCAGGTATGCTTTACATGCCTGACCTTGCATGGGGTTTAACTCATCAGGTATGCTTTACATGCCTGGCCTTGCATGGGGTTTAACTCATCAGGTATGCTTTACATGTCTGGCCTTGCATGGGGTTTAACTCATCAAGTATGCTTTACATGCCTGGCCTTGCATGGGGTTTAACTCATCAGGTATGCTTTACATGCCTGGCCTTGCATGGGGTTTAACTCATCAGGTATGCTTTACATGCCTGGCCTTGCATGGGGTTTAACTCATCAAGTATGCTTTACATGCCTGGCCTTGCATGGGGTTTAACTCATCAGGTATGCTTTACATGCCTGGCCTTGCATGGGGTTTAACTCATCAGGTATGCTTTACATGCCTGGCCTTGCATGGGGTTTAACTCATCAAGTATGCTTTACATGCCTGGCCTTGCATGGGGTTTAACTCATCAAGTATGCTTTACATGCCTGGCCTTGCATGGGGTTTAACTCATCAGGTATGCTTTACATGCCTGGCCTTGGATGGGGTTTAACTCATCAGGTATGCTTCACATGCCTGGCCTTGCATGGGGTTTAACTCAGAATACACATGTAAGAAATAGCTTAATGCTTCTAGCTCTATGTTTTTTTTTTTTCTTTCTAATTTGAGATGCGTAAGAAATAAACTTTCTTTGGTTTCTAATTTTGGAATTTTGAGTAAAATTTCATTTCTTGTGCTTAGACAGTTTCATGACAAAGATCTGAAAATTTAATTTCATTTATTTCAGTAATGGTGTGGAATCACAAAGACTGGAGTACCTCATGGGTGAAAAAGTGTGAGGATATGCTTACAGAATTCTTTAAAGGGGTGCCAAGGACCTTAAACTATGATTAGAAAACAGGTTTTGAGAACTTCAAGGGATTTGCTTTCAAGGACAACAAAATGTGACCAGGTGTCCATTTTCAGGCAAGTTAATGTGTTCAATGTATGGGAGAAAAAATAATATTTCTTATATTATAGTATAATATAATCATTATATAAATCTTCAGAAACCTGACTTGAGGTGGAGGTTGGAGTATTCATATTGAAAATGGTAGGGAGGTTTTCAAACTTTGTTTTGACACCCCATCACAGACGCTTACGATTTTGAATACCCATGTCAGTAAGGTGTGAACTTGAATGCTTAGCAATATTAATATTAATTAATTAATAATTAATGTATTAATGTTATTAACACAGATGTCTTATCTGCAGTTTATTTGTCTTATTTCTGGTGTAAGTTTATATGGTGAAAAAATATTCTGCTTTCACTTTTTACTGCACGCCAGAAAGAGGAAAACAAATCTATATCCAGAATTTTGTTCTTAAAATATAACCCCATATGGCCACCAAAACAAGTGAGTATCCCTCCTGGTGACCTGACTGCTGCCAGAGGCAAGCTGAACGCTTTGAGGTTTTTCTATGGATCATTGATGGAAACGTCTGAACATACTCCATTTGCTGTCAGAAGTAGAAATGATGATTGAATGTTGACTTCTGGGGAATATAATCTGAATACTTGAAAATGCATTGTTAGCACCACCAATACCACCAATACCACCAATACATGCAAATGATGAAATGAAATTCAAATGATCTCTGAGAAAAACTCTTTCTCTATTGCTCTCTCACAAACCACTCCCTCATACACACTATCTCTGCCTCAGGCTCTTATAAAATATTTGTTGTTTTTATATAATACTACAGTTAGTATTGCACCAGGTAATATTTTTTTAAAATTATGTTATAAGACTATGTTGTTCTGTTCAGTTTCATTATGATCAGAAGCAAACAAAACTGGAACTTATATATTCCTTTTTTTTATCTTTTTTTCAGGGATCACATGAAACCATAGTTGCTCACTTTTCCTCAATCAGCGTGGTTGCCAGTCTGGACTAAGAGAGAAAAGCAACAGTTCAGAACAATATAAAGACAGTAATCCAAGAAGCTAACCCAGCTGTTGAAAATACAACTGTACCACTGAAATCAGAGTTTTATTGCTGCTACAAACAATAAAATTTATCTCCCCAGAAATTAATAAAATGGTGCAGCGATGTTCCAGGTAAACTCTGAAAAAGAAAGGATGCCATTCCTCCCCTCTCAAAATGGGACACATGACATGAAATGTTTGTAAAAGTGTATTATATTTATTATCAATATACTGGATTGTCAGAGTTTTCTCTGACCATACCCACTGCATGTTAGATATTCATACAGTTAAGTTGGGGTTGTACATTAGAGCATAGCACCTATTGAAATTATGGACTTTGCTGAAACTGTTTGGTAGCAATTTACTATTGGGCATAACAAAGTTAATAGATCATGCACCGAGCCTTACCTACTCTAATAAGTCCTCACTTACGCTAAAAATAGACCTTGTATTGAACCATTTCTCACCTTGCTTGCTCACATGAACCAAAGTCTAATGGTCTTAATTTTTCTTGATGCTGAAGGTAAAATGACCATGTAACACAAATAACCTGTGAAGAAGAAAAAAATGCTGATGATAATTTGATTGTGTTTGAATAAGTAGATTGCAAGATTTTGCAATCATGATATTAATCAATTATGTACTGTAGAGTAGAATCTGTTGAGTAGTTGGCTCCTATATTGAATTTTTAAAGAAACCGATTATGTTAAGACTGCCATGTCTGAGAAGACAGACCCAGTTCACACGTGTATTGAACTGCATGCCACATAATTATCTTAGAAGACCCCACAGAAAGTAATCACCTTAAGCTGCTATTGCATGGCTTCATTGAATTCCTGCTTTATCTCAAGGGAATGAAATTGACCTCAACCTAAAAATAATCCAAATATATAATTTGGGGTGAGAAAGATAGGCAGAAATATGGACTACTGGTATGTTAAGGAGATAACATATATCCAGCTATAAAAATTGATGAATTTAATAATATATTGCAAAGTTACATTCATTTACATTTGGTACCTAGTGATAAAAGATGGTTTAACTATTTAATACATTGCATGATCATGAGA
>JAECUM010014926.1:0-36975 GCA_016617855.1 Megalonaias nervosa | reverse complement strand
TTGCTCTGAGAGAGAGAGAGAGAGAGAGAGAGAGAGAGAGATCACTACCTAATGCCCATTGTTTAATAGAAAGAACTTTATTTGTATGTAACCCGTTGTCCATCAGCAAGGATATACATACGCATTCAAATATGTTAGAAACATTGATGGTGAAAAAGTTTAACAAATACAGCGATGTATATATATATATCGACTGTATGAACATTCAATACATCATAAAGATACATACTTACATGTATATAAACATATTCCCATAAGCATCCATACATGCATATATACGAGTACACTTTATATATGTATAGACATGTACCCATACACCTACGTACATATATATATGTCCATTTTAACGGTTCCAGTAGCATTGTGTTCATACGTACATCTACATGATAACCGTTCCTGCTCAAGGCAGAGCAAATGAGATACTATGTATGTGTACGCTTTCTTGTGTGGATAAGCAGGTAGGTATATAACATGCAAACATGTAGGTAGGTAGGTAGGTTGGACGGTAGGTAGGTATAGTCCGTTTCGGTAGCCTCATTATCTGCCCTTTCTTTCCGAGTTCTTTAGTGTATGGAGGTTACGCTAGAAGCATTTCCGGTGGGTATTGCCGCTGGTCCACATTCACTGATTGCAAAACAGAACGAAGTGAATGAAATTGCTTTTGCCATGGACAGTCTTTCCAATTAAACGCTCTAAATAAATGCGCGATAAAGTAAATAACGGATAATTGTTAGGCACAATGGATATAATCATATATCAAAGGGTATTTGTACAACCCGTGCAGATACTTACAATTGAAATTTTAAAAAAAAATGTAGAAGATTATAATTTGGGAATAATAAAATAGTGAACACACAATTCCTAGGCAAATCAACAACAATAACAACACAAACATATAAAAACAAAAAAGCAATTACAGTTAAACTGAATGTTGAAAGTAGCATTTTATTTAAGTAAGTCAATTATGGACCTTCATTTATGATGATGTTCTATATTACGCAAAAACACTTAGAATATTATCTGATGATGAAATCCTTCTGTTAACCTTCCTTAATTAAACAAATCACTTACAAATAAAATAAATAATTTCCTCTGCGTACTTTGTTTCGATTGCGTTAAAGCTTAATACTATCAAAACATTCGGCAATGAACATTATTTCATATGATAGTTTTCATTTGCTTACGACGATTGCATACTTTCTCAAAAGGGCACGTTTCATACAATTATTATCATCAGTTTTGAAAATTAATTATATTTTCTGTTGTGCAATTCAAACAAATATGTATGCATCTGATGATTAAAAATTTCTTGTGATTTTTTTCAATGAAACAATTTAAAACAAACAAAAATAATTTCCATTGCTTATTCTGTTTCCATTGCTTTCCATTTTTCAGTTGCGTTTTTTATTTCCATTGCATTCCATTTTTTATTGCGTATTTTAGTCATACCGATCTATAATCCACTGATCATGTTCCACAATAGCTGGACCGTTTATCAAAGTTATTTTACGAACGGTGAAAGTATACTGTTTTATTTGTGGGCACTTCTCCGTCCTTTAGTTATGTTAAGCTATCGGCCTTTGAAATGCCCCCCACCCCCCACCCCCCACCACCACAAAGGCCTTCCGAAAATTGTAAGGCTTTAAGGAGTTTCTGTATACCCTATAGTGTAGGTCTTTGCTTTTCTGTAACAAATCAAAAAGAATTTAGAAGAAACAAAGTATTTGTTTATTATTGTTCAGGAGTTGCTCTTTGCTATTTGCATTTTATTATTTTATGCTGAGTCGTATTCACAAAATCTTTGGAGCTGGGCCCCTTGTTTTCTTTCCCGGTATATTTATGACATATACTTCCTTCCTCAAACGCTAAGTCTTGCAGCTGGTTCCCTAAATCCCTATCATGGTTCCTAAATTTTAGTGATTTTGACCAAGGATCAATCTAATGTATTGTGTGTGTTATATGTGTGTGATATATTGTTTCAATCATGTTATATGGTGTTTGTGTTAGGAATGACCATTTTATATATTTTAATTTGCATTACATTTTTTATCTGCTTTGTTTATTTACGTACAATGAAAAGGTGTAAGGTATAATAGTTGTATAAAATAATGTGTTGTGATAGAGAAAGAGAGAGATAAAGAGAGATTTTCTTCATTGCGTCGCTGTATGCATATGTATTTCTCCAGTTCTTTCCACCACAGTAATCGTATACTGTGAGAGGGGCTAGAATTGACCTTACGCCAGACGATAGATCGCTCCGCCTATCAAATCACGTGACTTAACCTCCGACAAACATGCAGTATTTGGCAAAGAAATATGTTCAGTTTAAGTGATATGTTTATTTAATGTGATTTGTATTATTCTTAAAAATATAAAATTACAAAGTTGCATTAATTATACTGCAGTAGACAATATTTATATATGTAGTTCAAGTTCGTACATTAATAACCTAAGTGTTTTATTTCAGTGAATAATAACAATCAATTGTAAAGCTGTTTAAGAACTTACTCTTATGAAAGGAAACTTGCTCCAAAAGATGCTGATGTATTTAGCATATAATGTTATCCTTGTTAATTTTATCTGACTTATGTTTATGCTGCCTTGGAAGTATATGAATTAAAAATTAATAACAAAATCGTAAATAATTACTGTTTAGAAGTATACTGTTGTACATAATAATTTTAAGGTCTGCTATGTTTGTCAGATGGAATTTTGATCAGTGATGTCTGTTGATGTAAACATGTAAATGCATGCTTAATATATCGGAAGATAATTATTTTAAACCTCTATTTTGTATTTCTTTATTACTAATTACATTTTTGTATCCCCACCCCTCCTTCAACCCAATGAGAAAGTAAAGCGCCATTCTAGTGTCTGAAAGATCGAGACGATAAATCACTCATTTTGGGACAAGCCAACATTAAAGTGTAAATTTTCAAACTTTAAAATAATGCAGCCTTGGGTTCAGTGCTTCCTATACAAGAATAAATAATATATATCAAAGTCCGAAAGTTAGGGAGTTCTCCACCTATATTCTTGAAACGTTAAGTTTTACAATTTTCAATTTCAATTCCTTTTTCCTTTTCTTTCAAGCTATCAACGAGACATACTTTTATGCAAACAAACAAGTTGTAATTGCCATCAATTGTGTCTTTATTCAGCTGATCGTACACGCGACAAGTCGTTATCCATCGAAGTTTCGCCTATGTTTCGGGAAATGAATACATCTAATTCCTCCATTTAGACGATCTGGATATTGACTGTCAGAGTTACAAGACTTCTTTTCACCGTTATCGATCGAGAAATCAACAAATCATTGCAAAATTTGTAAATACTTATCATAATCAATTCATTGTTGCTACAAGCAGCTTGTCGGAGGAAAATGGCGGACTTAAACAATGCCTGGAGGTGTGTCTAATTTACGCTCACTGATTGGTTAATTGATCCAGTGTGATTGACAAGTGGCGATCGGTCAATTCACTCATGCATCACGATTAACATAACTAAATACAAAACACTTGGCAAAAACGGATTCCTTAGTGACGACAGCAGTTATCTTCTTGTCCAGCGGCATAATTACCTACCGGTTGTAGTAAATGCCTAATACGAGAGGGAGATAGCTAGGTTACAGAAAGGGTCCATACAATCTGCACGTGTTTAGTGTGTTGGTAGTTAGGTAGGCAGGTCAGTAGGTAGGGACTTATACAATTGACATGTATGTAAGTATATAAGTTAGTGGATAGGAAGGTATGTATATACCTACCACAGACGATCATACAAAAGTACGCATGCATGTATGTATGTATGTATGTATGTATGTATGTATGTATGTATGTATGCATGCATGCATGCATGAATGTATGTATGTATGCATGCATGCATGGATGTATGTATGTATGTATGTATGTATGTATGTATGTATGTATGCATGCATGCATGCATGAATGTATGTATGTATGCATGCATGCATGTATGCATGTATGTATGTATGTATGTATGTATGCATGTATGTGTGTATGTGTGTATGTATGTATTTATGTATGCATGTATGTATGTATGTATGTATGTATGTATGTATGTATGTATGTAAGATCATATATAACACATAACTACTGTGTTGTGGAGTTACAAGTGTATCGGTATCATAGTTGGTCTTTGTCGCATAATTGGTACACTCTATATGTAGTGTGTGCAATTTAATATTTTTTATAAGTCAGCACGTTATAGCACCAATGCCACCATTTATCAGAATTTTCACCATTCTTCCAATCTAACTCAAGTTTGCAAGGAAGGAAATGATTTGTTTAAAAAGCTATCTGACATAAGCCGTTCTTTAAAATAATCAAGATGTTAGGTTTAAACGACGTTCAAATATCCAGTTTAAAATTAAAAGGTGCCTCTCCTTAATTCAGTCACTCAACGAAGTCGCTTGTAATTCCGATCTTTATCCGGAGTGCTCCAAAAGTAGTGAGGTGATACATTAGACAAATTCCGTTAGACATTAATCTAATAATAACAACATTCCCAAATTGATTCGAGAGGGAGTGAAGAGAGGCAGGCCCGCTTTTTCAAAGCGGATCTCAAAAAGAAAAATCGTGCATTAGATAAAGATAAGACACGGGTGAATACTGGTGATCAGCAAGATCGCTAAAATATTCAGTGAAGGGCGAATTTGGCCTGAAGAGAATCTGACTTTGCGTGGTGTTACCTTCTCATGTTTACAACAGTGACTTCATCATATATTATTGCCCCCAGTTTTCGACTGAAATCGGTTCACCCACGGATGTCGCCGATCAACATCGGATTAATTCCTACAAGTATGGAAAATGGCAGGGTTTCTCATTTGGAGGGAGAAATTACATGGCTCATAATGTGACGAAACATCGATATTTTCTGGTTTTAATGGAACCAAAGGATATTTAGGACCCATATCTTTCAAGATTCTGTATTATTCAGATGGCTTGGCATATATGACTTTTTGCACGTAACGGCGGCATTGGGGTATTCAAGTCTCTGATTTGCTGCGAGCATGGGAATTTTCATTAGCCCGCCTTCTGGAAATATTATTAAAACTATTATGATCAACATTCTGGCGTCCATATTTTTTATTGATTGCCAAGGCGCGTTGGGAAAAAGGTTACGTCTGTCGCAGAATGGTAAAGGTACCTCACATGGGTTCGTTACAAATTAAATTAAGGGTAAATTCACCTCTATTTCGAAAAGAATGCCGACAAATGCCGGTCTCCCAGCTGACAAAAAGTTATCCAATTAAATAATGCAAATATCCAGTCATAAATATATTAAATCTGGAATAAATAAATTCAGCAACATTTTTTGTTTAGATTTAGTACATTTTCTTCACCCAGTAATAATCCCTTCAAAAGAAAATCCAACAACTAGAATTCTAGTTTTTCTGCCGTATACAATACTGTATCCATAATAGTGGAATTGACACAATTTAGGTGGAAACATTGTAAATATTCTCATCGAAATCGATGTTCATGGCTCGTCAAACCTAACCCGAGCTAACTATGTGACATCACCTATGAATTTCCATTTGAGAATAATGCTGAAAAAGTGCTTGTGTCAAACGTTCTATTGATTTGGAAGGAAAATTGCTCTTTGAATTATAAATTAAAAATAAATACACTTTTAAACACTACTAGTTATATAACTGCACATTATTAATTCAGTTAGCATCTGGAAGTATTTTTAAGCGCAACAATTTAAAAGTGCAGTGTCTGAGCCAGAATAAACGAAATTATTTGTTCTTCTTTTTCTCTATGACTAACGATTTAATATTCAATTTGTGAAACTCTTTGAAGAAAATCAGTATTAGATCATTAACCATATGAGACTATATATATATACCAAAAATGACCTGACAAAGACATTTGAACGTATTCAACAGCCACTTCTCTACAATATTCTTTGGTTTTGTCCAATGAAATCAGTATTTAATTTATAAAACTATTTTTTTTTTTTTTTGTATATTTGTGCTCATTCCAAATTGAATTGATGAAACAAGTTGCATGTTTTTCCTCTTCCAAAGCCGCACTACATATAACTTATTGGACTCGTATCATAGATTTTATTTGATATTAACACTCACGTAAGTTTATTTTAGTCTGCCCATAGCACAACCAGCTGGTCAGACAGAATGGAGTATGAGAAAAGTTGGGATACAGTTTCGTCTTATAAAGTATCTAAACATACCTAAGTAAATTTTAAAAGCAAAGTTCTATTTTTAAGTCATATGAATTTCGACTCTGTAAGTACCCTAGTTAAACCGCTTTGTTTCTTTTCAACTTCCACAGCAATCGCTAGGCATTAAAGACCAGAAACGTGTGTGTGTTTGTGGTGTGTGTGTGTGTGTGTGTGTGTGTGTGTGTGTGTGTGTGTGTGTTAAATACGAAGACTTGCCCCTTTATTCTTGCTAACTAATTATGAGTTATTTTAATGTGATTAAATTTTTGTAAACTGTTATATTATCTGTCAAGCTAATTTTTTTAGCTACGATTGGCAGAATTATGAAAATGTGGAGTTAGAGAGTATGCAGTATATCTGAATCGACTATCTTTTCTTTGTACGCTTTTTGTTTATCAATAAAGATATAGTGTGAGTTTTGCCTTAATCTGACATAGGAAATCGGCTCGATTCTCCATATGTCTTAACGTTGTCAGCTTGTCGGTCTACATCCAACTTCTGGTGAAACGTAACGTGGAGTTATTTTGTTTTCTAACAATAAACTTTGGAATTTTACACACTTTTTTTCCAAAACAGTTGATATCTTTCCATCGCAAGTTTAAACTGACAATCGTTGGAACTGATAAACTTGCAATTTTTAAAACATAGCATATATAATTCTAGTAATAGATTTTTCGTTCTTTAGAAAATCTGTTATAGGCAGAAACAATTCGCAGATCACATTATCATTGTATAGTTTCTAAAGGGACGTAAGACATTCTAATATATTCTTCACAATCCTTTCATCAGATTTCAAAATCCAGTGATATAAGTTTGGAATGTTATACTTTTAAAACAAAACTTTCATTTCGCAAGCAACTATAACCGTCCCTGATGAAATAATTCACTTCCATGCCAAATTTAGTTAGCTTCCTTGCCAGTTTAGTGAGTTATACTTGCATGACCACTATTAGGTGTCACTATCATGTATGTATGTATGTATGTATGTATGTATGTATGTATGTATGTATGTATGCATGTCTGTCTGTATGTATGTATGTTCTATTTTGTTGGAAGTTAAATTTAGTGTAAGATAGATGTAAAGCTCCGAGCCCCCAGTCAGCAATGCCGACGGTTAGATGGTTAAATATACAAAAAAGGTTGAAATTTAATGAATAACAATTTAATGACAGTTCAGTAATCAAATGACTCAAATTCCCAATTACATTCCTTCCGCTCGACCCTTTAATAAGCCTATTGCATCACTTGATTAGCAGTGTGAGATTGATTTCCATCTGTCCTTGTATTTCTACTCATCTGGAGTATCCTTTCTCTCTCCTATTTCTCCCAATCCTTCTCCTCTCCCTCCTCGACTTTTCTCCAAATTCCTTCTCCTCCTCTTCGACGTTCTCTAGACTCTTCTCCTCCTCCTTCACTTCTCTACCACGACTACTCTTCTGTCGACTTCGACTGTCTCTGGTACAGCCTCAATTCCGTCTCCAACACTTGAAGACTCGGAACCCAATGGAACCCGAAGTTCTTTGTCCCCTAAAAAGCTTCCTGTGAAAACACAAGGACGATACAATCTTTTCCTGAGCCCTCTCATCTCACACTACACACAGCCTATCATCAGATAACGGCTATTAAATTTCTTTGGTCACGCATTCGTTCACATCGAGATACCCATACGTTCTTGCTTGGTAAAACAAACGTCATAATACAGCACGGTATCAGTTAGTTCTGATACATACATCAATAGATTCCGTCACATCAATACACATTCCTAACCCCGTTATACTACACAATATCACAATAATTAGACGAATTTCTTTACCCTACATTTCATACAAAGTACACAAATATTCAAATATCTATGCTCTAATATATGCATACGTCCATAGTAACTAATCTTACATACTTCAATCATTCCAAATTCATAATTCAAGCATGTGTAAACTCTAACATAATGCATTAATAAATGTAATAGTTTACTACAAGGTAACCTAATAGCGAATTACAAAATTAATTCTGACCACAAGCTAACAATCTACATAATTCCGCCCCGCATCTAATAATTCACTATGTAGGCTCAAGCATATGTCTCAAATACGCATGTAAATGAAACACTACAAAGGTAATTATACATACTAAACGATCCTAGTAATTACGTATACATACTACAAATAATTACAATTATGATGCCGTAATATTCTGCAAAAAGCGTGCAAATAACTTACTGACCTTTTCGAAACTTTGTCTTTCCTTAGAATCTACCTCTACGTTTTGCCGCCAAATTACGAGTGGCTTCGTTCTCGGAATAAACCCTATTAACTCACAATCCCTCTAGGCGAATACTAAATTTTGTCATACGAGTTTGAAGTAACATTGGGTCGGAATTGTAATCACACTCTCTATCTCAATTCCGATTGGATATCGCTGTTAACCGATCCAATCATACTTAGCGGACAATGTTCCTCTCGCTGTCTGTCAACGTGGGGACGGATAAGAATACGCCCCATTCCCCACATGGATTTCCTGTAATCTTTGGACTAAGCTTTAACACCTAGGTGTGATAACTACAAGTCTTTGTTTAGATGGTGCGATAAATCGCCTTTTACCGATTCAAGATTCCGGTCTACGGCCGGTCATGTAACCTTGAGTAAGAGTTTAACACTAGACCGCGGCAAACTTTATACATCAAACACATGGCCGCGGTAATATTCCCAAGACAGATAGATTATAGCTTATACATGACTTTATAGCTGGGGCTTAGCAAACATGGCACACACACCCACGCTTAAGAATAAAATCGGGATGGTATTGCCTCCAAAATTGCTCCAAATCCAAATGAGCATTACTACACGCAATAAAAGAAATAAAATCATATCGACGCTACACGCTGACTACGGCCACGAATATACACACAATATATGGTTATCTACTGTGCGATCTATGCCGTTTCACCGCTCCTGATTATGAAATTGGCACCTACGTTCTCGGTTCCTTTCACGTATCTGATCTGCATCTGGTACTGCTGTAAGAACAGCGACCATCGCATCAAGCGTCCATTAGACGATTTCGCCTGCGCTAGATAGGCGAGGGGTTGGTGGTCGGTCTCCAGTATGAACTTCCTACCGTATAAGTACCGCTCGAACCGTGATATCCCGAACACTATTCCGAGGCATTACCTCTCCGATACGGAGTAGTTCTTCTCAGCAGTAGACAGTTTCTGACTGCCGTATGCGACGGGAAAAGCCTCCCCTCGTGCTCTTTCAGTAGTACTGCTCCCAGACCCGTGTCACACGCAAGAAGTCTTTGGACAGATCCGGTAGACGGACAACAGCGTCGGATGTCAGCCTATCCATCAAGTTCAGGAATGCATGCTCACACGCAATCGCACTGAAATTGTCCACATCCCTCCGGTAATACTCGGCCAATCCCGGGGATGACCTCACCTCAGTTTTCGTGGTGGGGCGGGCGACGTTTCGTAGCTGCTCCACCTTCGACTTCTCTGGGGACAGCATGCCTTGACTCAGTGTGTGTCCCAAATAGTCCAACGTCCGGAATTTAGTGTGATATTTGAAAGGGCGAGCCGTCAATCCCGCTTGACGTAGCCGTTCCAAAACATCAGCTAGCAGAGTGAGGTCCTCACCTCACATCCCCGTGACTAGCATGAGATCATCCATGAAGTTGTGAGGGCTCCGTGAAGTTGTGAGGGCTCCAACAACCTCCGCATCATTCTAGTGAAGACGCTGGGCGCATTCTGGACTCCGAGTGGCATAACTAACCATTCGTAGGTCCCGTCGGGAGTAGCAAAAGCGAGCTTTGCCCTATCCTCCTCCCTTACATGAATTTGCCTATATTCCTTGGTCAAATCCAACTTCGAAAAATATTTCGCTTTGGAGACAGACGCATAAATATGTTCTGGTCAGGTAACATTTCGACTTGAACAGTGGAGAGAATGTTGGCATACCTCTATGCTACTTTGATGTAATGTGGCTGACATTTCTTTGGATATTGTACTTTTGGAAATTGTAAATGATCTTAGCACACTGCTAACTAAAATGACTGCTCCCTTGTGCTCCAAAAATCAGCCTGAATTTGTCTAAAGTACACCATCCTTAGCAGCTATGAAAATAGGGAAAATGAATTTTGCCAGACTAGACAATACCAGGTTCTGAAAAGTGCAATGAATGAATTACCAAATATATAAAATGTAACAAAAGTTATCGGCTCTTTATTTTACAATTTACCACTGAATTTCAGGAAGTGAAAATGACCAAGTGGAGCTAGCACTTTTTGGAAAGGTGCACATCTGGAGTAAGGCCAAGCTGTATACTCTATAACCCATATTACACCCATCAATCATACACCAAAATAAAGGGAATTAAAGGTTCTTTGAACCATATCTAAGATATACAAGGTCTTTCTTAAATAGCCAGTATAACTAGTGAGGAAACCCAGGGAAAATTGTTCCTTTAAAATTCTAACCCTATGCAAAATACGAAACTGTAGAGCGCCACCTTTCCCCTTCACGTGCAGTGAATCGAGGTCAATGATAGCCGCTGGCAACGAGTCACGCGTGGTGTTCGCGTACTGGACCTCAATTACCTCCTGTATGTAGTCCTCAGGCTTCACGTATTTCTTGTTGACAACGGCGGGAACGCTATACCCAGTGTCGTACAAGAGGGTGGCACCTTCTCCGTTGACAGTTGAGGACGCGAGGTTTGCTGGTTTACAGCTTGCCTCCGTCTCGCACTTCTTCCTAGCGACGGCATTCACAAGAGCAGCTTGGGACAGTCCCCTGCAAAATGCCCCGAGCGCTTGTATTTGTAGCAAGACGGCAGCCCTCGCCGTCCTGCGATGCCTGTTTTCGTGGGTAGACTGTCCGGGTCTATGGGTGGCATCCTTACCTATAGATCCCCCTCCGACCTTCCCGTCGCCCTGACGGTTACGGACAGCCGGCTCTCCCTCAACCACACGGACCAATTTAGTGGGTTGGAGTCGTTCCGTACACCCATAACCTCCACTCTTCGAGTGTGCCTGCTCGTATCTCTCCGCCATACTGGCGATCTCTTCGAGAGTCCTGTGATCTCTCTCCGCTACGAATACTGTCAGCTCGCGATGGTAAGTACTCAGGACATGCTCCTTGAGTATAACCTCGTGTAACCCGTCGTACGATCGTTCGACTTCTGCCATCTGTATCCACTTCTTGAATAACCCTCGAATACGTGAGTGGAATTGAGAGTGGGTTTCTGTTGCTTTTTTCATAGAATCCCGAAAAAGTTTATTGTACGTTTCGGCAGTCAGCAGATAATAGCAAGGAAGGGCCTTCTTGAGCGCGTTGTAGTCGTCAGCTTCTTCTGCATCTAAGTTATGGTAAACTTTGCGAGCTGCACCTTGCAAACAGGCCGAAACATTAATCGCCCAATGCTGCTCGGGAATTTTATGAACGAACGCTGATTGGATATCGCTGTAAACCGATCCAATCAAACTTAGCGGACAATGTTCCTCTCGCTGTCTGTCAGCGTGGGGACGGATAAGAATACGCCCCATTCCCCACGTGGATTCCCTTTGATCTTTGGACTAGGCTTTAACACTTAGGTGTGATACCTACAAGCCTTTGTTTAGATGGTGCGATATATTGCCTTTTGCCGATTCAAGATTCAGGTCTACGGCCGGTCATGTAACCTTGTGTAAGAGTTTAACACTATCCCGCGGAAATCTTTAGACATCAAACACATGGCCGCGGTAATATTCCTAAGACAGGTAGATTATTGCTTATACATGATTTTATAGCTGGGGGTTAGCAAACATGACAGTATATATGTATGCATGTATGTATGTATGTATGTATGTATGTATGTATGTATGTATGCATGCATGCATGCGTATTCGGCAATCAAGATAGTTGTGACGAGATGCACATGAGAGAGAGAGAGAGAGAGAGAGAGAGAGAGAGAGAGAGAGAGAGAGAGAGTGTGTGTGTGTGTGTGTGTTGATTTTCATTGTGTAGTAAAATGCAAAATCTGAGATCTAAACGTAATTCACAATATTTGTTTTTATTTCTATCACTTAACATGTTGTCTCCAGGCTGGCGTAGTTGCGGGGTATAATTCAGGAAGTATAACAGGCATAATGTAAATCAGTAAATATTAAAATATGAATCAATAGAAATTATTTCAAATAAAACACATTCTATAAAATATCAAAGCAGAATAATAGAAATGAAATTCCACATACTGGTGACAAAATATCAAAAATACTACTTACCCCTAATTAACATATTTTTGTAGAATTATGTAAAGAAATTAGGTAATCGATGTACGAATATCTCACTTAAAATAAAATGAAATAAATATTCCTTTGAATTTGCCGAAACCATTAGCAACAAACTCTTAGCGCTTTCACTTAAAATATAGACAAATGATGTTTTGCTTGCATATTGTAGGTGCGGAATTATTGCATGTTGCCTGAAATTATTGATTGTTAGCTATAAAAAAAGAATAAAAGCGCTTGACCTTTCTTTAATTGTAAGTTTGATTTTGAGAGCCCCGTCCTTCCGGAGATGGTGGTGTGGTTCGGCCGATATGCCCATGTTATGAAGGTTTTGAAAATATTGTTCCTAAGGGAATGGTGGTCGGGTATGGTCGTTTTCTCAGCGTAGTATTGTTGACGGAATCGGACTGTTCCATTCTTAAAGGGTTTGATTATAGAGTCGAGACGTCCCCTCTACGAGAGTGTAGTTGTCGGGTAAGACGGTTCACTTCGTGAGGACCTTGTGGTCGGGTTTGTCCGTTTTCTCTTTGAGGACCTGGTGCACGGGTTTGCACATTCTCGTTCGCAGGTCGGTCTGATCTTCCCACACCATTAGGAGGTTTTTGGTCTGTTGTTTCCTGTCCACGAGGTCGTGGTGGTTGGGTTTGGTAGATCTCAAAGTGAGGGAGTGGAGGCCGAGTATGCCCATTTTCTCCCTGAGGACGTAGAGGTCGGGTTTGATTGTTCTCTAGATGAGGGAGTGGTGGCCGGGTCTGTCCATTTTCTCCTTGAGGTCGTGAAGGTCGGGTTTGATTGTTCTCTACGTGAGGGAGTGGTGGCCCGGTTTGTCCATTTTTTCTCCAAGGCCATAGTGTTCGGGTTTGATTGTTCTGTACGTGAGCTAGTTGTGGCCAGGTTTGTCCATTTTCTCCATGAGGCCGTGATGGTCGAGTTTGATTGTTTTGTACGTGAGGGAGTGGTGGTTGGGTTTCTCCATTTTCTCCATGATGGCGTGGAGGTCGGGTTTGATTGTTCTCTAAGTGAGGCAGTGGTGGTCGAGTTGGTCTATTTTCTCCTTGAGGTCGTGATGGTCGGGTCTGAGTCCTCTGTGCGTGAGGTAGTGGTAACCGCGTTTGTCCATTTCCTCCTTGAGGCTGTGGTGGTCGGGTTTGATTGTTCTCTACGTGAGGTAGTGGTAGCCGGGTTCGTTCATTTTCTCCCTGAGGCCGTGGAGGCCGGGTTTGATTGTTCTGTAAGTGAGTGAGTGGTAGCCGGGTTTGTCCATTTTGTCCCTGACGCCATAGTGGTCGGGTTTGATTGTTCTCTACGTGAGGGAGTGTTAGCCAGGTTTGTCCATGTGTTTGATTGTTTTGTACGTGAGATAGTGGTGGCCAAGTTTGTCCATTTTCTCCCTGACGACGTTGATGTCGGGTTTTATTGTTCTGTACGTGTGCGAGCGGTGGCTGTGTTTGTCCGTTTTCTCCCTGAGACCATATTTGTCGGGTTTGATTGTTCTGCACGTGAGGGAGTGGTGGCCGAGTACGTCCATTTTCTTCCTGAGTCAGTGGTGACCTAATTTGCTGGTTCTGTACGCTAGGGTATGGTCGCCTGGTTTGCTCATTTTCTCCCTGAGGCCATAGTGGTCTGATTTGATTGTTCACTACGTGATGGAGTGATGGTCGTGTTTGTCCATTTTCTCCATGAGGCCATAGAGGTCGGGTTTGATTGTTCTCTACGTAAGGGAGTGGTGGCGGGGTATGTCCATTGTCTCCCTGACGATGTGGAGGTTGGGTTTGATTATTCTGCATGTGAGGGAGTAGTAGCCGGGTTTGTTCATTTTCGCCTTGAGGCCATGTAGGTCGGGTTTGATTGTTCTCTACATGAGGGAGTGGTGGCAGGGTATGTCCATTGTCTCCCTGACGATGTGGAGGTTGGGTTTGATTATTCTGCATGTGAGGGAGTGGTAGCTGGGTTTGTCCATTTTTTCCCTGAGGCCATGTAGGTCGGGTTTGATTGTTCTCTATGTGAGGGAGTGGTGGCCAGGTTTTTCCATTTTCTCCTTGAGGCCATAGTGGTCGGGTTTGATTGTTCTCTACATGAGGGAGTGGTAGCCGGGTTTGTCCATTTTCTCCCTGATGACTTGGAAATCCGGTTTGATTGTTCTGTACGTAAAGTTGTGGTGGCCAGGTTTGCCCATTTTCTCCTTGAAGCTGTGGTTTTCGGGTTTGATTGTTCTCTACGTGAGGGAGTAGTGGCTGCGTTTGCCCATTTTCTCCCTGAGGCCGTTGTGGTCGGGTTTGATTGTTTTGTAAGTAAGGGAGTGGTGGCCGGGTTTGTCCATTTTCTCCCTGACGCCATAGTGGTCGGGTTTGATTGTTCTCTACGTGAGAGAATGGTGGCCCGGTTTGTCCAGTTTCTCCCAGAGGCCATAGTGTTTGGGTTTGATTGTTCTGTACGTGATGTAGTGGTTCCCAGGTTTGGCTCTTTTCTCCAAGAGGCCGTTTCTGTCGGGTTTGATTGCTCTCTACGTGAGAGAATAGTGGCTGAGTATGTCCATTTACTCCCTGAGGCCGTGGTGGTCGAGTTTGATTGTTCTTTACGGGAGGGAGTTGTGGCTGGGTTTGTCCATTTTCTCCTTGAGGACGTGGAGGTCGAGTTTGATTGTTCTCTAAGTGAGGAAGTGGTAGCCGAGTTTGTCCATTTTCTCCCTGAGGCCGTGGTGGTTGGGTTGGATTGTTTTCTACGTGAGGGAGTGCAGGCCGGATTTGTCCATTTTCTCCCTGATGACGTCGAGATCCGGTTTGATTGTCCTGTATATGAGGGAGTGATGGCCGGGTTTGTCCATTTTCTCCATGAAGCCATAGTGGTCGGGGTTGATTGTTCTGTACATGAAGTAATGGTGGCCAGGTTTGCCCATTTTCTCCATGAGGCTGTGGTTGTTGTGTTTGATTGTTCTCTACGTGAGGGAGTGGTGGCTGGGTTTGTCCATTTTCTCCCTGAGGCCATAGAAGTCGGGTTTCATTGTTTTGTGCGTGAAGTAGTGGTGGCCAGGTTTGCACATTTTCTCCATGAGGCTGTGGTTGTTGTGTTTGATTGTTCTCTGCGTGTGGGAGTCGTGGCCGGGTTTGTCCATTTTCTTCCTGACGCCATAGTCGTCGGGTTTGATTGTTCTCTACGTGAGGAAGTGGTGGCCAGGTTTGTCCATTTTCTCCATGTGGCCGTGGTTGTCGGGTTTGATTATTTTGTGCGTGAGGGAGTGGTAGCCGGGTTTGTCCATTTTGTCCCTGACGCCATAGTGGTCGGGTTTGATTGTTCTCTACGTGAGGGAGTGGTGGCCGAGTTTGTCCATTTTCTCCCTGAGGCCATAGTGGTTGGGTTTGATTGTTTTCTGCATGAGGGAGTGGTGACTGTGTTAGGCCGTTGGGAAGGTATTGGTCTGTGGAATAACATATGCAATATATAATCAGAATATCAATCACACAGTAGGAATAATAATACTAATAATAATAATAATAATAATAATAATAGTAATAATAATAATAACAATATTATTATTATTATTATTATTATTATTATTATTATTATTATTATTATTATTATTATTATTAAATTAATAAATAAATAAATAAATACATTTTCTCCAACAATCAGTGGAATTACCTATCGCGCTGTGATTTGTTTTAAGTGAAGAAGAGATATGATCTGATTTCTTTTTATAGTTAAAGTCAATTTTGTCCTGTGACCACATATGCTTTGTAACAAATTCTAACTTTTATCAGGAGCTAAGGTCGAGAATGCTCATTTATTCTCCTGCATTGGTTCGAAGCCAAACTGCAGCTGTTAGGCACAACCAACAGCAATGCCGAAACAAATGGGCAACGATTATTATGTTATCAAACTAATTGAAATGTAGGTCTTCTTATGAATTAGTAGATTTGAGAAGAATCGATGAAACTAATGCTAGGGAATCTTTGGGATTCCCTGTCCGCGTTTTTTTAGTAGCCTATCGGCCCACCCACCCTCGAGAAAAGGCTACATTTCGTGTTAGGGACGAATGATCTCATTCTCTTTCAGTAGAAATAAAAGTTTAGGGTCAGCATAAACATGATCTCATACCAGTGACTGCCACATCTCAAAGAGAAGCAGATCTTCATAATGATCATATTGACTGTCTTATGAAATTGTTCGCACCATTTGGTAAATAGATGTAGACACGGTTATACAGCTACAACAAGTTGACTTTGTCAAATATAAGCTTGATATAATGTAATTTAAATAGGTATACCCACCTCTTGGCCGTACAGAAGTCTTGCAATAAATGCAGAAAATGTGGAAGGCTAGGACCGCCAAAATAAAGATTGTCCCTCTCATGATGCTGAAATAAAGACCATCATATGGTCACCTCTGTGCCTGGTTCTGCAACTTAACTTCTAAGTATTATATATATATATATATATATATATATATATATATATATATATATATATATATATATATATATATAAGGGCATTTTGCATAAATTCAACGTATACATACTGGTGCAAACAAGTACAAATTCATTGATTCACTGTCTTATCCTGGGTCGATTTGTATTTGAAATTTCATGCATGTACCGTGCATTTTTTAAAACGGCTAGTAGAGCTCTAAAATGCCAATTGGCTCTCGATTGACTAGTTCTCGTGAACCTAGAGCTATTACCTTTAACCTTTGAACTCTGTTCAATGGGGGGGGGTGCGGGGGGGGGGGCTCTTAGCTGATAGCTGTGACTCGAGACGATTGTACTGGTGCTGTTCTATCTAATTGTTTATCACGTTGCCAAGCATATAATGTGGGATCCAGGGATAAAGGCTTTCTTTTCTATTTGTTATATTATTTTCAATTTACAATTCTAATTTCTTGTGTGTGCATTTGCGGTCCTAAAATAGAAATCAAGTGGGTTTCTACTTATAATTATTTGTTAAACTGCCTTTTACCCGTCGATTGAGTTCTCGTGCACATCAATCCCTCCCCTACCATTACTTTGTTCGATCTCTATTTGACCGTGAGAGTTGGGGAACCGTGGGACGATAGCTAGGTAATTGGTGCTGTTACGAATGCATGGGTTCGATTCTTGCTTGGAACGAAAAATAACCCTCTACCCTGTTTAATTTTATTGATGTCATTCTGTATAAAGTTCTTTCATGTAATCATGCATCCAAATATTTAGCGTCAGATGAGACCATAAGCGTTAGTTTAAAGGTGGTGGTGCACAGGTGCTAGACAATATGTGCCTTTGCTCGTAGCACGGGTTCGATCACATATCATAATGCTTTTGTATAGCAAACTGTTAAATAATCTGCCTTGCCGAGAATAACGTTGAATGATTGAAACTCTAGCTACTAAAATTATTAAATGTAATAAACTGAATAAAATAATATTAGAACAAAAGAACAGAGCGACTGAATGAGAATATAGTTTCCCTTTATAAAAGATTGAAGTAATGTAGAAAATTTAATCCTAGATCAAACCAATTTTCCAGAGTCCAACCGGCTCAACATGCTATTAGCATATCAGTGAACCGTTTTATCTGAAATAATCAAACGTTGAATATAAAGTCTTGGGCCTTCACAAGTTCTGAACTTTTGTTAGCATTTGTCAAATTGTGTACGAGAATGTACAAATTTCAAGGATGTTTTCTAAAACTAAATTAACCAAATCACAATGAAATTATAAAATGGAAACAAAAGTTTGTCAGATAACTTACCTTTCGGGGTGAACTCCCTGTTGAAATTGTTCGTCTAGAAGTATCAGTTAAGAGTTCCTTTCGAAATTTGCTTTCTTTCTTTTACCCTTGACTGCTCAGCTTTTTATACGGAAAAACTGGACCACGCCGTGATTTCGGGACAAGAGCAATTTTAACTGGTTCGCTGGCTATTTTATGTTTGCGTGACAAATAAACACGATTCAAGTGCATTTGGCCGGAGGATCAACCCTTTGCCACGTGATGTGCTTATTAAAACTCAGCACCACCCCTGGACAGCGATTCAGTGGTCAATAATGCAAAATCTGTCACCTATATAATACAGCTTCT
Organism: Megalonaias nervosa; assembly: GCA_016617855.1. NCBI lineage: Eukaryota > Metazoa > Mollusca > Bivalvia > Unionida > Unionidae > Megalonaias > Megalonaias nervosa. Next base: position 18,460 of record JAECUM010014926.1, on the reverse strand, counting down.
TGATATGGCATGATATGTAAAGTTCAGTCAGCAAATTGCGAATGAAATTTAAGTACTTCTGACCTTTGATCCTCTCCGTCCTAAGCAACGATGACGACACTCTTGCAGATGGCTATCCCAAGGGCACTATTACTAGTACTATCGATTTGTGAAGACCCACCCCCACCCGGCTCCCCGATGTTTAGGAGATGTGGTAACCGAATGATGGATAGAAGGTGGACGGTCAAACAGAGAATACCGCATAATCACTGACTTGGTGATAAACTAGAAATATGTCCATATGACTTCGATGCATATATATATATATATATATATATATATATATATATATATATATATATATATATATATATCCACTTCAAAGAAGGAAAATTGCCTCTTATGTATTACCAGTTTTCAGAGGGAATCTTGTTACACGTTTAACTGGTTCCCTGAAGGAATTATGCCTTCCACCTTTCATTATATAGCCATCCCCCTGGCCTTTTAATATATTGCTTGTTTGCTGGGTTAATCTTGCCAAATGTTGTTATATAGCTAGTTCCCTTGTGCAATCTTGCTTAATTCTTTTATGTATATTGCTATTTCCCTGAGAGATTCACACGCACACACAACTTACTTTGTGTTATTCGATAATGCGCTAGGCTCTGCTTGGGCATGATAAAAACCGTGTGTGTTGATGTGTCATAGAACACCAAACACCCATGCTCACTAACTTGCATTTACTGCAAACCATGCGGCCATATATTATTAGGCATCGGTTGGTTCTCTTGATTTATTCTGCTTTAAATTAAAGAAGTTATTTCCAAACTGTTACGGTAAATTATACTTCTCCTTTGATATCCGTACGCACAAGAAAAGTAAGAAGAAAGGAGGAAGAGAAAATGGAAGTGGAAAGAAAATAAGGGAGGAGAAAGAAAGCAGAAAAGATGAGAGTGGGAAAAGGTGGGAGGAGGAGAAAATGGGTTTAATAGTTATTTGACCTTCAAAGTGAGAAAACTTCTGACAAATACTTGTACATTTTGTTCATGGGTGACCCATACCATTAATATCTTGAAATAATGTTAATCTTGTGTTTTATTCCACAGCCAGCACAAAAAACACTCATCATTAACTCTGTCAGCAATACAATGCAAGTTAGTGAATAATTACACACTTACCGTTATCTCTGTCAGCAATACACTGAAAGTCAGGGAACAATTACACACTTACTGTTATCCCTGTCAGCAATACACTGAAAGTCAGGGAACAATTACACTCTTACAGTTATCTCTGTCAGCAATACACTGAAATTCAGAGAACAAATACACACTTACCGTTAACTACGAAAGTCAGGGAACAAATACACATTCCGCATTCACTCTCTCAGCAATACAATGACACATATAAATAGATCTATACAAGTTGTTGTTGTTGTTGTTGTAGGGTTTAACGCCATTTTTCAGCACAAGAGAGGTTATAATGGCGGCTAGTATAAATGGTGGAGGAAGAACCCGGGAAAACCTCGGGAGGAACAACCGATCCACCAGAAGCTACTGGCAAACCGTCTCACATACCCACATTGGTCGAACCTGAGACTCGAACCCACGCAGGCAGGTGAGATGGCAATGATCACTCGGGCCCCCGATCTAGACAAGAAACAATGTAGACATATAGGTAAATATATACAACAAACACGTTTATTGACCTTCATGAACTGATGTGAATAATAATCTTATCCATTATTAAAATATATGTTTTGAGATGGATTTTTATTTAAATAGCCGCATGCTTTGATGTAAAAAAATATTTTCATTCATTTCATAACTATTTTTGTTTCATTTACAATACATTAAAACCGGAAAAATTTCTATAATTTAGTTTTCCATAACATGTATTATAAGAAACATTATGTTATAAAGCAGTCTAGTTTTTTTAGCTCTGCCAGAGAGTTTAGTAATGTTTTCACAAAGTTACTGATCGGGCATGACGTGTTCCCTACAGGTTATTCAGTGAGCTCACACATAAATAGATGCATTTGTGTCAGAATGTACAACATAAAGTTGCAGCCTAAGGCTGAAATGAGAATAAAAAGAAAATATTCGCCCGATTAAGCGAAGATTTTAGTTCCAAAATTAAGATCATATTTTGTACGTTCAACAGAGCATGTCAGAAATGTATCAGAGATCTCCATCAATATTTACAACTCTGGGCTTTGAAGGTCATTCAACAGTACTATACTGAATATATTTTATAAGAATGACCACCCAATTACATTCGGATTCAAAGGACACACAGACACCAAGTAAGGGTCCTACAACCTTATGTAAAATAAAGCTAAAATCCACACACTAAAACGAAAACCAGTGTTCCTTACAGTATTATAGGACTCATGATACTAAGTCAGTTGCCATAGTAAACCTATGCAAACACTATGATATTACAAATTCAGTACCTTCCTCATGATCACACCTATATTTATCAGTGTACTTACATCCTGGATAACTGCTTCTGTGTAGAGAAAACCATATGAGCCGCAGCATTTTCTGGATCGATATGTGCTTAAAACGTGTGCTTTCATTTCCACACCAAACGAACAGGTGCTAATTTCAGTAATGACTGTTACAAACTTAAGTCTGCTTAAAACCTAAAATTCCATCAATAAAATAATATCTCTATTTTTTCCAGTTACTGCTAGAATAAGCTATCAAAAGCTTCTTTTTACTAAAATACATATTTCATTATCAACCAATCCTGGCCAGCCAAACCCCATTTTATCTTCACCCATTTCCAGATTGGTTCCCATTTTTCCACACAATTAGTACCGTGAGTCCACTAAACATAACCACATAACTGCCTGTTCTCCAACTCCGCTGTTGTTTTGGTAAAGTCAGAGATAAGAGATTCTTATTAATTTAACATTTGTGCCTCATCTAAGGGCATGAACTGGCCCAGGTTCAATTATCCCTGGGAAGATAAATATCAGAACTGTGCCTGTTCATAGTCTCTGTAATCAAATATCCAGAATGCCTGGACCAATGTTCTGGCCAACTGTCACTACCTACATCCAGAATCTTAAATGCATTAAGAGTGAAATTATGTTGGTAACACACCCCAACATTAAAACATAATCGGTAAGCTACTACCTTCAAAGTTACCAAAACCAAAATGCATGGGATACATGTGAGTCTGTAACTTCTAGCAGGGAGCATAGACCTGACATTACCTTAGTGGGGTGATCAAATAGTAGCTGCTTAAACTATTTCATCACACCAATGGGAAACCAGAGAGAACTCTACCAATCCAATTTATTGGAGATGCTAATGACAGAATACAGAAAAATGTGAATGAACATTACGTAGAAATAAACCAACATGCAGGGGTGGTGTTGGAGGCTCCTTTCTGAAGCAATGATGAATGAAATGTTTTTTATTGGGTTTTTTTTTCATATGTCTCATTGATACTTCCTACGTATCGCAGTTTTGGTGTGTGAGTTACCGGCTATCAGTGGTTAGAGCGTCCGCCTCGCATGTGCGAGGTCACGGGCTCGAACCCCGGTTGAGTCATACCAAAGACTTCTAAAAATGGTACTAGCAGATGCCTCGCTTGACTCCCAGCATTAAGAGGTCAGTGTTAGGACTGGTCGGCCTGGTGTCAGGATAATGTGACTAGGTGGGACATGATGCTACATATCTGCGGCATGATGCCTCAATGCTAGTATTGCAGACATCGTAGCGACATGACCGGAAAATTGTTAAAGCTACGTTAAAAACCCAAATCACACACACACACACACACACACACACACACACACACACACACACACACACACCTGATATCAGAGTCATGTCATGACCATGTTGTATCCAAACTCTTATCATAACGAAGCCTGTTATATCGGGGTTAACCCATACTTTCTACACCCACTGATATCTGAGCCATGTAATGACCATGCTATATCTCTTTAGTGCAATGCAATTATACACCATAACCTTGCTTCTGACAGTACTCCAGCGTAAAATAAACGAAGGACAACCCACCCTTCCTCCCCTGTGCCCCTATCCCCCTTCGCACTGTCTAGTAGTATCAGGTATGACCATCTGCCGTCTTTAACCTCCTCTCCCTCATTCTTAGCTTTCGTTCCCTCTGTCCATTATATTTTTCCATCTAGTCTCTTTCTTCTCCCCTCTGTCCATAACCTGTCGCCTCCATACATTCCTTTCTTCCCCTTTGGCTCAAATATAATCCCTTTCCTTAGCATCCTCCACTAAACGTATAACCCAACGCCACTTTAATGGCCCTCTGCATATAACCCCCCACACCCTGTCCATAACTCCCACATCCATGATTTCCTTCATGTCTGTCCATAACCCTCTCCGCCTAATTTTTCCTACCCTTTGCCATTACCTCGTCAAATGTATCCCCGTACTCCTGTTCATAAACTCTCCCTTCTCTCTCTGAACTACCGCTACTACTGTTTCAATTAACGTATCCATAACCATCTCCACATGTCCATAACCTCTTCCACATGTCCATAACCTCCTCCACATTTCCATAACCTCCTCCACTCTCTTCTTCCTGAAGATCAGTACAATATCTCATTACAAATGTGTCTCTGCTTGGACTTTCTAGAGTTTCATATTGTCACCCAAATTTAAGTTGTAATGTGTTTTATGCAGTCGTTTTAAAATGTAAGAAGAGAATTTGAAATATGATGTCTGTACCACGTTTCTCATTGTTACTCTAAGTGTGCTTTTGATCTCCCTCAGTAAGACCTATTTCAACTGACTGTGTTGACTGAATAAACCGTATTAATACACGATAGTAAAAGCGTGCTTATAACACAGCATTAATATCGGTGATATTACGTAACTCTTTCATATAGTAACCAGTAATTTGCACTGGTAAAAAATACAGCACTACTACGTGACGGCCTTCACCAATTATTCCGTCACTATTTAATGTGCTTTTCTCCTTGCTCGACCATATTTTCATGTTCAATGTCATGAATATCTTTTGAATATTCACAGATTAAGGATAATCAATCAAGAATGATGTAACAACAGACAGACAGTTGTAAGATAAGAAAGTCATACAAACAGGCAGATGCAGGATACGAAAGTAAGAAATATTTACCAAACAGATCTATAGTTCGGATAAGAAAACAAGGAACATGTGCCAAAGAGACAGAAGTAAGTAGGATTAAAAAAAAGACATCAACAAGGAATAAACCAAACCAACAGACAGACAGCTGTAGAACATGAAATCAAGGAATATGTACCAAACAGACTGTAATGGGGTGGAGGATATTTGGTGAGATCTCCCCCACTCCGTATGGTTTTTGGTTATTGTTATCTAGAGATGATTGGCCACGGTGCTAAAACTCGGATCGAGTAAACAGTAAACTAAAATATGAAATGAGGGATGGAATAGCAGAGATCAGTGCACAAATATACAATAGAACAACACGAACCCTCGTGTGTAAAATACAACAATTTAATCAATTAAATAAACAAAATAAAATCAAACACGACATGTGAATAATTCACTTTCTCTCTGAAATAGAGTTACAAATTATGCGAAATTCAGCTAGCCGTTCTGTTGCTGACAAAACAAATTTCATCATATCACCAACTGAATGATCGAACTCAAATTGCCGGCATAAGACAGCATCACCTGATGCCTCCGGTCCTTTCCAAAATCGCTACTGCTGATTGGTCGGTGTTTCTGTATTTCTTTCCCTTCTCCCTCTCTCATTTAGCCACTTCGGGTCATCAAATCTTAGTTTCTGACTGCGCTTTCTTTCCTTCTGTGCAATACAGGTGTGGAACTATTTGGTTTATCATTCAAATAAAAATGTATTACCCAGTCTAAATGCATGTGAGGATTTCCTTCTCCTGGGATCAAAGAATATGCCCACTCTTTTACGTCATAATTGTAATCGATTTCAAAGGGACTAGCTATGGCTATTTCACCACTAATATTGATACACAATACTGTTAACGTAGATTTATGTCCTGCTCTCGCATCCCTACTGATACTATAACATAATTAGACCCTTTTAAACAAACTATCACACCCCAATGTGGTTATAAATTTACGAACTGAAGTATGCTACAAATTAACTCGATTCTCGGTTGAAGATAATTTACAAGAAGATAATTTGCAACATAATTAGCCACGAATTAATAGACTTCACTTCTTGTCTTAACTACATTACTTTACTAATTAGCGGTTCATTGACATACATTTGGAGACAGGAAAAAGTCAATTCGCAATATACTTTAGACAAAGCATGAAATCCTTATGATACAAATCATTTAAGACAGATAATTTGCATATTCACCGAATTTGCGTCAGAAAACAATGCTTACAATCTTACCACACGATTTATTTTAGATACAAACAACTGAATCGAAACTATTTGATTTACCGAATGACATCCTTACAAACATGAGTCATAAAACATACACTTTTATTTCTGAACGTAAGGAAAACTTGAAGTATGAATTAAAAAATTATTAAAATTCAATTGCAATCACAATCTACACTGCATGCATTTGAGACTAACATTGTACTTTATCCAAGCTTTCGCTCGCTTATCATGAGAGAACTTCCTCTGTCATTCTCTGAATATGGGTCTCTAAACCTTCCAGACCCCCTTATCCTTGAGACAATTTGTTTAATGAGAGAAATTACTTATTAATCTTCCTAAAGTCCCTCAGATATTCCCCCTTGGCAGAAAATCTTGGATTTACTAATTATACGAGAAGAAATTATTTTAAAACCCTGAATTCCGACTAGGAACACACACATCCTTGTTTAGCTTAACCAATCACAAGACTAATTTAACCGCCAAAATTCTTATCACTCCCATCGAAGTCAAAATAATTCTTTCTAGTCCGCCTTATTAATAACTATTCTGGAAAATATCAATTTATGACACCTGTTTCAAATGGGCCACAGCTTCCTAAAATCTACTCTGGTTGTCTCCGTTCTTGTCACTTTACGGCTATGACCTCGCGTTAACGTTGCACTCTAACCGTTAGTTAAGCGGCCCCTAATTAAAACTCATTTCACGCCCCAAACAGAACAAATTAATTATTATAGGTTGAAAAGCTATATCGATCCTAGCCAGTACATCAAACTTAATGTGTACGTGTCACTCTGACCACAACAAAATGTACTAGGAAATCTCTAAAAAGTCTACACCGTTACACAGACAGATAGTTAGGATAAGAAAACAGGGAATTTGTATAACGTAAGACATATTTAGGATGCGAAGGCAAGCAACATATACCAAACCGAGGTAGTTAGGATACTAAAACAAGGAATATGTACCAAACAGACAGTTAAGATACTAAAACAAGGATTATTATATGCTCATTTTTTCTTCGTTAAATTTACACTGTCACAATCGTGCAATATTTTACGATATTGCACTCAAGTGGAACTTCATATTGAACTCACGTGTGCCCAATAGTATATTAGGAACTACTTTGTAAACAAATCATGTACACTCTTGTAGCAGATGCTTTACGTTTTGGTTGATTAAATTTGTTTCTGAATGAACTAAAGCAGATGTTTCGTGGACTGACACATACCAGCTGCTTTGCCACATTCCGCGTTAACTTTTTTGATACAATGTTTCGGATTTAGGCTAGCTATAGACGCCAGACAGGGTCCTTACAAATAACATGCAAATAACAAGGCATAAACTGTTTTATTTAGCTGGTAATAAGAATGGCAAAAAATATACTTACAGTTTTGCATCCTGAATTTCCTCAAAATGTACTTTCTTAGTTCTGCAAATCAGAATTACATGACCCATGTCATGGGTTCTCAAGCTTGATTACACATTTAAAAACTGTACTGCAATTTCGACTATATTCCAAGTGCAATTACATCCTCCTTACTGCACTCAAAATGAAATAAACATTATATTCCATAGCGTCGTTTTGATAATAGCAATTTAAAGACTTCATATTTTTCCCACATTATGATTTCAAACATTCAATGACAGAACAGAAACACACTTGCAGATGTCGACACGCTTCTCCCTCGCTGCTTCAGTACTATGTATTTCGTGTAGAATTGACACAGATAAATCCAGTCCATAATCACGAAATTTCGTAGAATCGACAAAAATACCAAAATCTGTTCATTCCATATCAAATGTAAAAGCTGTTGCAATGCACATTCATTCACAATATGACTCCAAATTTCAATTTTAAGTAGACCAAAGTGCCATTTGCTTTCGAAAGTTATGTCTAGCGCACGACAAAGTTCAAATTTATCTGGGCGGAGTTATGTGCGCATTAATAATGTTGTTGTTGTGTACTGATGAATCTGCACTTGTGTATTTAATTTGGAATACGGCATACATTCAGTTACTTTGTTTCTTGTAGTGTATATTTGTTTATGTAATTAAGCCTTAGGTAGAATAAGAAAATGAGCATATAATAAGAAGGTTACTGCATTTGTATGGGAAAATATGAACTCGTTTTGTCGGATGGATATACTACACTCCCAAGGTCGTGCAGTATTTCCATCCGAAAAACTCGTTCATATTTTCCCATATAAATGCAGTAACCTATAAATATGCACCAAACATACAGTTAGGATACTAACACAATATGTACCAAACAGACAGTTAGGATACTAAAACAAGGAATATGTACCAAACAGACAGACAGGATAAAAAGACGAGGAATACATACTAAACAGAGCTATAATTGGGATTTAAAAAAAAAAAAACAAAAACAAGGAATATGTACGAAACAGACCAGACAGATAGTTGTGACAAGAAAGAAAGGTATACGTACCTTAACATAGAGATAGCAAGGTTTAAGAAAGCAAAGATGCGCCAAACCGAGAGATCGTTAGGATACGAAAACAAGGAATGCACCAAACAGAGAGACAGCTAGGATAAGAAAGCAAGGAAGATATACCAAACAGAGAAAAGGCTAGGGTACGAAAACAAGGAATGTGTACCACACAGAGAAGAAAGCAAGAAAGATTTACTGAAAGCAGATAGATAGGATAAGAAACGAATGAATACGTACCAAACAGACAGACACTTAAGATAAGAAAACTTGGAATATGTTGCAAACATACATATAGTTAGGATAAGAAAGAAAGCTATATTCGCCAGACAGGGAGATGGTTATGATAAGAACACAAGGAATATATAAACAAAAAGAGACAGTTAGCTTAGGAAAGCAAACAAGATATACTAAACATTGGAAATTAGGATACGAAAACAGTATATGTGTAACAAACAGAGAGATAGTACGGATAAGAAAGCAACGAATATGTACCCAAACAAACTGACAGTTAAGATAAGAAATCAAGCACGATATATTAAACAGACAGAAAGTTAGGATAAGAAAACAAGGAAGATGTACCATATAGACATATAGTTAGGACACTACAGCAAGGAAGATGTGCCATATAGACATATATATTTAGGACACGACAGCAAGGAAGATGTGCCATATAGACATATATATTTAGGACACGACAGCAAGGAAGATGTGCCATACAGACATATAGTTAGGACACGACAGCAAGGAAGATGTGCCATATAAACATAAAGTTAGGACACGACAGCAAGGAAGATGTACCATACAGACATATAGATAGGACACGACAGCAAGGAAGATGTACCATATAGACATAAAGTTAGGACACGACAGCAAGGAAGATGTACCATACAGACATATAGTTAGGACACGACAGCAAGGAAGATGTGCCATATAGATATATATATTTAGGACACGACAGCAAGGAAGATGTACCATATAGATATAAAGTTAGGACACGACAGCAAGGAAGATGTACCATACAGACATATAGTTAGGACATGACAGCAAGGAAGATGTGCCTTATAGACATATAATTAGGACACTACAGCAAGGAAGATGTGCCATATAGACATATAATTAGGTCACGACAGCAAGGAAGATGTACCATACAGACATATAGTTAGGACACTACAGCAAGGAAGATGTGCCATATAGACATATAATTAGGACACTACAGCAAGGAAGATGTACCATACAGACATATAGTTAGGACACGTCAGCAAGGAAGATGTACCATACAGACATATAGTTAGGACTCGACAGCAAGGAAGATGTGCCATATAGACATATAATTAGGACACTACAGCAAGGAAGATGTACCATACAGACATATAGTTAGGACACGACAGCAAGGAAGATGTACCATACAAACATATAATTAGGACACGACAGCAAGGAAGATGTGCCATATAGACAAATATATTTAGGACACGACAGCAAGGAAGATGTACCATACAGACATATAGTTAGGACACGACAGCAAGGAAAATGTGCCATATAGACATATAATTAGGACACTACAGCAAGGAAGATGTACCATACAGACATATAATTAGGACACTACAGCAAGGAAGATGTACCATACAGACATATAATTAGGACACTACAGCAAGGAAGATGTACCATACAGACATATAGTTAGGACACTACAGCAAGGAAAATGTACCATACAGACATATAATTAGGACACGACAGCAAGGAAGATGTACCATATAGACATATATATTTAGGACACGACAGCAAGGAAGATGTACCATACAGACATATAGTTAGGACACGACAGCAAGGAAAATGTGCCATATAGACATATAATTAGGACACTACAGCAAGGAAGATGTACCATACAGACATATAATTAGGACACTACAGCAAGGAAGATGTACCATACAGACATATAGTTAGAACACTACAGCAAAGAAGATGTACCATACAGACATATAGTTAGGACACGACAGCAAAGAAGATGTACCATATAGACATATATATTTAGGACACGACAGCAAGGAAGATGTACCATATGGATAGATAGGATACAAAAGCATGCAAGATGTAACAAACATACATACAGAAACTGTATGTACCAAGAGAAAGGTAGCTTTTGGATTTCTTAACATCACCATTGCTATGTATAAAATATAAAGAAAATATTTTTCTTTCTTATCATCAAGGTATTGAATGATTAGCTAATCCCATAAATGTAAGCTAAATTTGTACACTTATTAAAAATGAACATGTTTCAATAAGAGTACTGCAATGTCACATGCTGAATGTTCTTTACAAACTGAATGTATGATATTTTCCGAATGTGTCATGTATATAGGCATTTTAAAAAAATCAGTTTTATTTTCGATATGGGTATTAGTGTTTACTGTGTTTTAATGCAAAATGGCAATATCGTCATATACAACAGAAACCATGAAATGAGGTGTATTAACATAATGAGTGGCGTGTTCTGTTTTGTACTACTTTGTATACATAGATGTGCTTTAGATTTTTATTGATCTTCTGTTTAACACAACTATTCCAAAAGATTAATCGAGATAGACAAAAATAATGAAATTGTCATCAATTCAAGATTGATCTAGAATTGATTTACCTCTCAGAAATAAGAACGAGAAAAGGAATTTTATAAAACTTCTAAAACAAATTATCATTTACAGCAAGGGCTTGTTCGACTCGAAAATGCACTCACGAAGCCAGTACATATATCTACCAGGATCAATAGGAAACGGTAAGACAAGACAAAACAAAGCAAAATATCTTACACTCAGTTTGTAAAGTTTACAACATACGATGTTACTGCATAATGCTTAACAGGGATTACAAACTTTGGAAAACAATCTAAACACCATTCAAATATTTTTCAAGTGTCGTGCGTCCCTTGTAGTCATTAATTGAGTTTACATTTGTAAATGTTAATCTTGGAAGAGTAACAATGAGGTATATTTTTTCTCTTTCAGCATGAAAATAAGAGCAAGACAGAAGATGCTGATACCCATGCCCTATTTCTTGAGGCCGACAGAGTGTGCAATATCTTTCGTTATAAGGAACATTAGCTCATCTACCACTTTCAACTTGAAACCTACGATTTGCAGTTCAAAATTTAATTAAGCTTTTTGATGAATTTTTGGATAATGAGAAACAGTTCGTTTCTAAATCCAAACTAGACTAAATAACCTGTAATTAAGACCTTTAGATGATGTACTAATGTTAGATTCTCTAGCTTTATTTATTGATCTTTTAGTCGTCGTTCTACAGATTGTGTAACCATTTAACTGACACAAAACTTTGACTTCTTCAGCATCTAATATAGTTTTGACCCAACATTATTTAATATAGATTTGACTTCAAGCAACCATTTATTGCTATAGGAATTATCACCAAAGTATTTGTATATGAGAGAATACATACGATAAGAGATATTTGTTCTTCATAACCACATATAAATCCAATAGCTTATCATGTGACTTTTATTGGTGACAATTAAGAGGAAACGAACAAATTCGCGGTATGACATATAGAAAGGGTTACATTTTTGTCCTTCAATAGACTTCTGTGGAAAGAACTATATCAGATCTAATAAATCCCATAATTTCACAAGCATACGTTAAAATCGGCAAAATGGTTTGATCGAATAGTTTCAGCTGACAATCAATAGTCAATCAAGATTATCAGACTATCTACGGCATTATGATTGGGATTGCTTATCTTAAATTTGTAAGTATGTTTCTTTTTCTTTCAACCAAATACGATAACTTTTGTTCTCACTAAACTGATTGTAAGTTTCTAGTTATCGCAATATCTACTAAACATATCAAGACTATACCACATGTCAGCAGGTCTATCTATCACAACAAGAAGAGTGTCATCAGCGTATTAAAGCAACATAACATTTAAGACATTTACAAAGTCTATATGTTTGGAGGGTACAGCGCATCGTCTGCTCCCATTTACTAGTCAAACCCCTGCCCCCGATTCTGGGTAATTAAGGAATAAAGAGAACAATAGTGGATCCTTTGTCACTTGAGGAAAAAAACCCAGACTTATAGGGTACTGCATTTGTATGGGAAAATATGAACGACTTTAATCTGAATAATTCTGCACGACCTTTGGATGTTCATATTTTCCCATACAAATACAGTAACTATTACATTATATACTCGTTTTCTTATTCTATCTAAGGCTTAATTATAAAACAAAAATGCACTGCAAGAAACAAAGTAATCGAATTTATGCTGTATTCAAAAATAAATACACAACCGTTGATGAATCAATACGCAATGACAATAACAATGTTCAAATAGCACCGCCCAGTGACCCTCGAACTTCGTCGCGCACTCGACGGTAGTTTCAAAAAGAATTGTCGTTTTGGTGTACTAAAAATTGAAATTTAGAGTCATATTGTAAATAATCGCGCATTGCAACAACTTTTCCGTTAGGTCTGGAAATTATGGAATTTGGTTCTATGTTGATCTAACCCAATTCTGCTTTTCTGTTTGTGACAGACTGGATTATTGGGTCAATTTAGTGCAGTAAGGAAAATGCGGTTCATTTTGGAAATTTACTCAAAATTCCAGTAGGCCTACAGTTTCAGTGTGTATAATGTTTTGCAGGACATATCATTCGGATTTGCAGAGCTATTTAAGAAAGTACATTATAAGAAAATTCAAGATGCATAAATGTAAGTATATTTATTACCATTCTTATTACCAGCTAAAGAAAACATACTTATGCCCTGTCACTTGTAATCGCTGTTGGAGAAACTACAGCTTTGTGTATGTCTTCTGTCGATAGCCTAACATTGTATCAAACTAGTTACACGGGGAAAATTGCAAAGCAGCTATTGTGTGACAGTCCATTTAGTCAGCGGAAATAACACTTTTTCGTTGTCTTGGCTTATTGGCTCTGAGGCTCTTAGTTTCCTACCAAAACCTTCAGTTGCATTTTATATCGAATCTAATATTTTGACAGAGTTGTAAAATGGTACGTCTCTGACAGATATTCGATATCCCTTGGCCTCAATATACTTTTCTATGCTATATTTGTATAGGCCCTAGCGAGCACTGGTCATAGACAGAACCATTCTATTTGCGAAAAGATACGAATATTTCCCCTAAATAACTAGTTCAATGATCAGAACGGTATTTTCAATTACTGCATCTCTCACGTTTGTTGATGACATTGCGAATATTCGTTTATTCGTGTGCTTGTTTGAAAGTTTTGTTTCTGACTCTGTGAACTCGTCCACATCGTTAACGTTATCATCTATACTTTCAAATGGACGAAATAGCTTGTTTAGTTCATTCACAAACAAATTTAGTCAACCAGAACCTTAAAGGTCTACTATATGAGTGTGCATAGTTTGTTTACAAAGTAGTTCCTAAGATACTATACTATTTTTAGGCATATGTGCCTCACACGTGCGTGCAATATTAAGGTGTTCAGTATCGCAACGATACTGCACCATTCTGATAATGTAACTTTAAAGGACACAAAAGCTAGCATATAATAAAATTCATTACATTCACAGACACATGATCTGATATCAGTGTAAATACTGAATAAAACATTAAAACATTTCCCCTGATGCCTACAGGGTATAATTTAGGCCATAATCCAACTTTAACTTCAACAACTGTCTGATTAAGTGTGTAAATGCGTTGCAATTAATGAGTATCTTCAATTATTTCCAAGGAATGTGCTAGTGGCCATGGAAATCGAAAAGGTGTTGCTATTTTGTTTGCAAGATGGTCAAAATAGTCCATGAGGCAGGATGAAGCTCACGTGTGAGGTAGGATACAGCTGTCCTTCACCAGCGCTCCACGCACAAACATCAATTCCTGGCACATGAAAATGTTCATGGACTTTTACATTGAAAAGTTCAAGGACTTTTACGTAATGTATCTCATTTCTTATCTAACTTAACATAATTTTTATCAACTCTTGGTGGTAAGCAATTCATGCAGGCCACGGCCAGGTTCTTCGTGAGATATATTTCCTAATATTCAAAAATATAATTCCTTTTGTAACCATTCCCATGAAAGATGTGATGTAAAATGTGATCGCCTTGCCAGTTCAAGCGCCCCGCCAAGCGTTCACGGCCTAGCAAAATATGTTGCATAACAAATTTTAACATGCTGAATGGTCGATGTCATTATAACCTTTACGATACGGTGGCTTAAATCTCTCAAAAGTATATTGCCTTGCATATTCGGGCCATCGGTCTAAGCAAAGAATTTCAGTTGTCTTCAGACCTGATGTGCTTTTATTGTTACCATGCTCGTGCTTTCGCTTCTGAGATTTCTGCTATCTAAAGCTCCTCATCAAGAAGCATATAGAGAATCTAAGAAGGGTAACGATTTAATATTGAATTTATTAAACGAGTTGAATAATGTCCAGCTTTTGCGAGCCTTGTGTGTGATTTAACCTCAGTTATTATAACCGCTTGCAAACGTCACTAAAATAAAAGTAATACTACCTTCAGCAAAGCAAGAACTCTGCAAATATAAACTTTTATATCTACTCAAAGTTGTCAAACAACAATAATATCTGGTGTAACCGTTAGCTACTGAAACACTCTTAACATCTTTCACACGGGTATCTAATTTAAATTTGTGAGGACTTTAGCAATGCAAGAATACTGACAGGGACAACTTTCATATTTCATATTTTTCAATGCGAAACTGCCTTCCGTAAACGTTAACTAACACTCACATGTGTGTCTCTCAATAAATGAATGCTTGTTTTTGTTTTTCTTATTACGGTTAAAGAAGCCGTTATGAGTTTCTAAATTACATTTGGGTTTTCTTTCACATAAATTGTAATCAAATCTTTCTGCTGATTTAATATATATTTTTGATATATTACCCTTGTTCCATCTTCTGTAATTAATTACGGTATTGTTTGGTTCTTGCAATTTCTCTTCTCACGATGAAAACATACTTTATTTATATTTCACCAAACTCCTACCATCTTGTGTTTGATGTTAACCTGACCCCTTCCACCCCTAGTATGTTTTCTTTTACATTTTGTTTCTAAATCCGCTTCTTCCTATTTGTCTTACCTTGAATTTGCTTTCGTAAGGTCTTCCATAATATGTGAGTCACAATTTTGATTTTCTATAATGTGTTTTAGCTTCAATATTCCTGAAATTTGTGAATACCTAATTGCTTCTGAATTTCACTCGTTTTCATAAATTATTGATCGTTAAAAGTTAGTTTCGCCTGAAGTGTTTTTTATGGATAGATATTCTTCTGTAGTGTCATTTATACGTTTCCTGACCAAACGAATATATTCATTTTGTTTTAGAAGCTTGGAGTTTAATTTAATTAGTGTCGTGTTTTTGCTTAATGAGCTGTTTTGTAGTCAGGAATTAAAGAGGAACCTATAAACTATAAAACAAATGTCCACAAAGATTAAAACAAAATAGGTCTAATCTTCTCTCCATCACAGGGGTGGCCTAGGGGTTAGAGCGCCCGCCTCGGATGCGGGAGGTCGCGGGTTCGAACCCCGGCCAAGTCATACCAAAGGCTTAAAAAAATGGTACTATCAGCTGCCTCGCTAGGCGCTCAGCATTAAGGGATTAGTGTTAGGACTGGTCGGCCTGGTGTCAGGATAATGTGAATGGATGGAACATCATGCTGCATGTCTGCGGCATGATGTCACAGTGCTAGACATCACTATAAATCTGACACAGTGCGGACATCGTAGCGATATGATGAGAATTGTAAACGCTACGTTAAAAAATCCAAATAACACACAAACACACACGCACAATAACAGAAAAAATAAGAAAAATGTGTGCATTCAAACTTAAAATAGTCAGCATTATCATCAATATAACCGTACAAATTTATTCGGTGTAAATATCACTTACTTGATCAGAATGGATCTGCCCTGTCAGGTTTTCTTTTTTTAAATTTTTGAACTTAGGAATAAAAATATTAAAACTCATTTCCAAAGAGAATAGCTTTACAAGCACTGTTGCTAACTTCATGACTAAACATACACCAATACTCTTTGATTCGACCTCCCAGTCATTTTCGTTCTGAAATGTACTATCTATCTCTTTTAAACATATAATGGATGCATTCTTTTTTTGGACCCAATGGAAAATATATCTTCGAATAAAATTTGAACTATGAAGACCCCAACATTTATTGACAAGACTGGCAAAATTTCTGATCTGGGTATCCATTGTTACGATCTGTTATGATTAAAACTTGTAAATAGGTTTAATAACTATGTATTACAAAACAGGTATTCACGTAGACTCTTAGATACTCTCTCTCTCTCTCTCTCTCTCTCTCTCTCTCTCTCTCTCTCTCTCTCTCTCTCTCTCTCTCTCTCTCTCTCTCTCTCTCACACACACACACACACACACACACACACACACACACACAAATACAAGAAATGTGTAAAATAAAACAATTTCAAATATTGCCCAGTAGATAGATAAATGCGCCTGCTTTACAATGGAGTGTTATTATAGTTCGGAGATTTTAATATCCATACAGTATGGCTAAGATATATTTTGCTAATCCAGTTTCTTGCTTTACCAAAAAGATTTCAAGCGATTACAGCGAGTGCTCTATAAATTGGTTCTTTCTGTATAAAAATGCATTTATTTAAAAAATAATCCCCATTATCACATATTTTTTAAAGTTCAAAATTAACTTAGTAATCGAGTGTTAAGGAATCACTGAAAACTGAATTTCTCAACTTTCAAGTATAGTTTGCTCTTTGAAGTCATAGATTACGTCATTGCATAATGCAGCAGCAGATAACCAAAAATAAAACTAAAAAGACTCAGTTTTATCTATTAATGCATCTATCCATTTACGTACACTGTTTAACACTTTGTATATCTATCTGTTTTAACGTATGTCTCTTAATGTTCGAGAATCAATGATGTATATAAACATATTGGAACATGCCACAGAAACATCAGGAAAATATTTTTATTCAATGCATTGGGCATTTATGTGCCTAAGAATCTATCACGTGAGTACCTCTCCACAAATATAAATACAAATACCTGACTAATATGATAATGAGGCATTTCGTATCTACGAAAGTTAGTTTTCTAATTATGAATACACATAAACAAATTTAAACATGTGTACAATAAGTTTGATTGCTTCATTTCTTATTACATATCAAAACTTATATATCGAAATTTCATAAAGCAAATGCAAGTTCTGTATTAGGTAGACGAACATCATAACTTATTCTAAAGTCCATCGTTCCTCCTAAAAATAAAAATGCATCTTCCAATACAATATTTATGATATACCAAATGTTTAGAACTCAAAAGGTATAACTAGTATTAAAAGTTGATTTCGGTTTTTAAAATTCATGCTGAAAAAATAAATAAACTTAATTTAAAACATTAAAAATTTAAAATGTTTTTAAATTAATAATATTCAATGTAAAATACCTCAAAAAATTCAATCACATTTAAGAAATCTTGTCCCAAGATTGGAATAGACTATTAACATCAGGGTTGTATACTTAGTTTGTATCTTACTCCATGTATACATGCAAACATGCATGGATGTTTATGTGCGTGCGTTTATATATATATATATATATATATATATATATATATATATATA
>JAECUM010014925.1:0-37226 GCA_016617855.1 Megalonaias nervosa | reverse complement strand
AGAGAGAGAGAGAGAGATTTGGGCCATAAGGTCCACTGTTGTTTGTTTTTTTTTTAAACTGGTTTAACGAAAATAATATACTAGGATATCATTACTCCTGAAACAACATCCTTTCCATCTTTGATGTTTGGCATTATATAAACACCTGACGACATCCACACGCAGTCACCTTTTTGAGGAAAAGTATGATTTTATCAATAATCACCAGGAAGCGTTTATATAAAACCCCAAATTTCAACGAATTTTTATATCGTGATAAAATTTAATCAGATACTCAACGACGAAAGCAAGTTGTATTGTTCTGAACAATTATACAAGGCGAGATCGTGATTTTCGTTTGCAAAAAGGATTACTAGATTTGCTTCCTATCTCTGCACAATAGTTGCTCACTAATCGAAGCGTCTTATGCTCTATAAATAACACTGACTGTGTCCTTGATGTTATAATGCTTTTCTTTCCATTTTATATATGACTAAGACTCGAAACAAAATCCCACTGAACTAATTCTCTCACTGAGTCCATTATGGTTTTCTGATAAAGTCTGGTGCAACATAGTGTCGGTTTTCACCAAAGACATACAAGGGGGAGAGTTTGTAAACAAAATATAATATACAAGATATTTTCTCGTGTTAGCAAAATATCTGAATCCAGAATGGTTTTCCAAAATTATAAACCGCGCTTTTTAATGTTGTGATGTTGCTGCAAACTTGGAAATACGAAAAGTTAATGTTGAAAATTTGGTTATTTTTCTTGTAATTCTTAATCAAGAGAAACTGATACCTTGAAATCTTTTTGTCTGAGTTAAATCTTGTGACCACGACTTTTCATGACTATGAGACCCGATCTCTCAGTACATTTGTTTTTTGTTTTGGGGGGTTGTTGTTGTTTGTTTTTTTTTTAACTTTTTTTTTCTCAATTGCAGTAGCCCCTGTGCGACGAGTATGTCACTTGCACAGCTCACTTCGTTTTCGGAAGCGCATTTTAGTATGTTTCCGCATTATGTCACGAATTAATCCGCCCTTGTACTGAACAAACCACACGTTATTAAGTACGTTATAATGAGACATTACAATGTATCAGTGTGAGAAAAACTCGTTTCGTCATGGTAGCGATACAAGTGAGGTTGGTACTGTATTGATATTACCTTTAGAAATCTTTCCTTTTCCTACTTAGGAAATATGTATGTCTTCTGATATGATATATTTCCATAATTAATTCCTCTCTCTCTCTCTCTCTCTCTCTCTCTCTCTCTCTCTCTCTCTCTCTCTCTCAGATTATAAATAATACACATCAGAACAGTAAGTTGTTGTAAGCGGTGGGTGGGATGTGGGTGCGTTGAGGAGTATACAGTCGACAAGGTGCTTTAAAACAAACAGCAAAACAACCACAAGTGGATTTAATGTATCTATTTTACATAGCCTTCCACATAAAATGTGTAAATTGTCCCTGACAGAACTTGTCAGGACCTGTTTCCATCTGAGATATTCACTGTAACCCGCGCACTACGATATACGGTAAAGGTTTATGGGCAAAGCTCTAGATAAACCTATTTGTTATGTGTATGTAATTTGTATTGTTTGTTAGTGCTTTTTCCTTGATTAGATGTCATGCATAATCGTATTTTGGACTTGACCTTGTCCAGATTCATGTTGTATCTGAGCAGTAACACCTGTTTTGTGGATAACAGAAGGCATAACTAATATTTTCCTATGTTTATGGATTAAGTATTCAGATTATTGTTAATGTAAACATGTTTATCTTAGACTGAGTCTGGGACATTGGAGTTCTTCCATAGGATAGCCTGGTCTACCTGATGTTTACCACATTTTTTATTAAAATTTTAGTAATAGATTTAATCTTGTTGGCAGCCCAGAATATTCTAGAATGGAAAATTCCATTAAGGAACATATTGTTTCCAGAAAAAGGTAATTGCAACCTAGGTTAATTGAGAGTTTTATAATCTTGTTTACTTCAGAAATGACTCATTCTCCGATAACATCAGAATTAGAATCATTAGTATTGTTGTACTCAGTTTTTGATTAGGGTAATTATTATTCTCTGGAATAACAAAGTTCTAAATACTATTGTTGGACCGAACATTAATTTGGAAATATAGTATATTGAGAAAAGGACATGTTGGATTATATTATTGTGATTAATTGGAGCACTGTTAGCATCATCATACTTCAGGCCACTGGTACATTAGCACATTCAAGAATACAGGTACATCAACACCTTCAGGCTGGATCATATTTCGAATACCATTGGAGTTTTATTGGAACTTTATTCATTAGGACTGATGATAGGACATTTTGCACTATTTGGGGTTTAATTCGCAATACTGTAAGTTCATTTTAAATTTTCAATTTGTTTTCTAGGGAAATACATTATTTGTTGAATTTTATAAAACATGTTGGATTTTGCTCTTTTCTTGTACTTAGTTTAAGACCATAGAATCCTGATATACTACTGCAACTAAGTTCCTTAAATTGTTAAAATTCTCGTCACACTCATGATAATATTTAAAAACAACGGAGAAATTGTTGGCGGAGGAAGCGTCTGTATCCGAATTCGACTGCAAAGAGATAATAAAATAAATAAGCAGAACCAGCTTAATATAAAAATTATTAATAATAAAATCATTAGTTTACAAATGTTACATTCTGAAAATTGTTGGAACTTCGTTTTATCGATGTAGTGATACCGCTTAAAGCTTATAGTATTATCCTCATTATGGGAATATCCACTCAGATCCACATTTTTTGCTTTAAAAAAAATATAACAAAAATAACGTCTACGTTGTATGAGTACATATAAAGAAAAATTTCATTCGTGACAGTAAAACAGTGACGGCAAGAACGATCGAGGCGCCGGGGTGGCGGGGGGAGGGGGAATGTAACATTATTTACTGTCACCCTTTCTTTGGTACAAAAAACATTTTTTATGTAAGTTGCCACCCCACCCCACCCCAATAGAAGTTGTTTTTCAAGAATTGTCCTCCTTAGACTAAGATGAAGGTGAAATACTATGCAAATTTAGCTGCCAAAAGCAAAAAAAGAAGAAAAAAAACTCCTTCAACCACGTCCCCATGATATGGCGTCAGGGCTAATTGCCCCATTGCAATACAATGTTTCTACTTGTGAATGGTTTCGTTCATGTAACAAAAGAACTGTATAATGAGTCTTTTTCAAAGGCAAATACAAAACATAGACAAGACAAACAAATCAAACACAAAAACCGTTGTTTTTGCAAAACTTTACATGGCTGTTTCTACAGGAACTAAACCTTTAAATTTATTATGTTTCAACTAGTTTATTTCAACTTGATGCGGATGCTTGAAAATATTTTTATTGACCTAGAAATCGACGAGCCATAACGAGATCTGTTGTTTTATGTAAATTTATGTAGTCGCAAATTATATCCCTAATATTTCATTGTCATAGTAGTTATTATAGGCTATTAAGCAAATTCAGAGAATTATTTAAAAGAAAAGTTGAAATAAACTAGTTGAAACATAATACATATATATATATATATATATATATATATATATATATATATATATATATATATATATATATATATATATATATATACTCTTTGTATGACTCCTTCATGTTTGAATTGTGAAATTACATTAATTTCTGGAAAACGAAGTAGCGAAGCTAAAACATGACAGATTTAATATAGACCTCTAAGTCTGCTTCTGCAAGTGGCTGACTTTGTTTTAAAATCTATGTAATCGGTGACTATCGATTAAGATAAGTTCAAAAATACTTTTCTTCAGAATTACAATATTCATGTACTCTCTTAGGTTAGTTTGTGATTGGTCGCTTCTGAAAACGAAAGATTGAAATAATGGTTGATTATATTGATAAGTGGTCAAGGAAATGGATCATAGTACAACCGTCTGATGTGGATCATTTGATGACCAGTAAAGATACCAATTTGCATGGTTGTGGTCATTCAGTCGTAAAACATAGCATCCGATTAAAAAAATGTAGCTGAAGTTCAGGATCCCCATCCAAAGACTTTAATCTGATATTGCTGTTGAAGAAATGGATTAGAGACTGATTTAATGCGAGAGAGTGGTTACGGTGGTAGTAATTATGAGAGGGGAAATTATAGTGGCACACGGTGGTGTCGGTGGTAGTGATTGTGAGAGAGGAGATGATAGTGGCACACGGTGGTGGGGGTGGTAGTGATTGTGAGAGGGTAAATGATAGTGACACTATGGCTTGTAAAATAATGTTTTAATGACATTTTTAGAAAAGCATTTATATACAGAAAACAGCGCTCTGTAGGAAGCCTTAAAATCTACGCTTTTACTATCAAAGAAGTCGAAAATGGACCTTATTCTAACCTTGGTTTGCTTTATCAAACTCCATTTGAATGAATTAGCTTCAAAATCATATTCAACGAATCAACATACATTAACTTTGAACACTCCAGCTGCAAATTTAATCCAATACGTAATTCTATTTTTTTATATCATTTTTTTAAATGCACAATACATTGGCATTGTCTTTTATTTCTCGCCAAATTACAGTTTATGTCATTCATAGAAATGATAGTATGTTTTTAAAAGTATAACTGAGTCCATGCGTAAACAGAAAGCTATCGTAACAGAACTAGCGTGCTGTCGAATGAAAATAAAGAAAATAAGAAAACGAAAACAAAGAAATATTGGCTTTGTTTAAAACAGGTTGAAAATGTTGGTTACTCAACAGGACTGTCGAGCTGAATGATACATTTATTATATATTGCCCGGTGCTTTTATCGGGAAGCTGCTCAAGTACTCACACCCCACCCACACTCCAGAAGCTCCTCGGTTAGCGAAGGGATACACATTTGCTCTAGCGGGGCACACTTTTGTCAACATGGGTCAGAATTACAAATCTTTCCAGCATAGTTGTTTGGAATATTGTTGAAGGTAAACATATCAAATACTTGGTCGGTCGGAATGCTCATACGGTAATGGAAATGGTAGCAATGATTTTGTAACTTCTTGCCAGAGTCAGCCTAAACCCAGAGTAGCTACTATCGACACATCATGTAGCGAAGAACGTGTTGCATTTTTATATTTCATAAGTTAGTTTAAAAGTATGAATTACAGTCCTGGTTAAATTATTCAGAGTCGGTCTTCAATTAACTAGAAAAAAGTGCGTTTTGTAAAAAAATATATAATTAAAAGAGAAATAACCATCCTCAAATTCTAAATGAGCCTTTTTGCATTGCCAGAGTTCAAATGCTCATTCTTCAGAAAGTATTCAACTGAAACATACACATTATTATTGTTATTAAGATTACTATTATTATTATTATTATTAGTAGTAGTAGTAGTAGTAGTAGTAGTAATATCATCACCACCGTCGTCGTCGTCTTCATAACCATTACTTTTAAACAACTCAACAGATTATCCCAAATTTACGAATGATGTAATTTGCATATATTGCATTATCTATTGGAGAAATGGTGTGCCAGCTATTATATAACTTTGATACAAATGCCCGCTTCTATCTCTATTTGAGGCAATTATTTAATCACGAGTTTGCTGAGAATTAGCAGATACTAACGAGGCAGACTGTTTTAGCTAAGACAGTGCAAGTTAATGATAGAGTTTCCCCAACAACCGTTCTAATAAAAAGTCATACTCAGTACTGGTCATGTATGCGTTCAACATCGATTATTTCAGTAATGGGTGTCATTTTTTTTAGAATTGGATTATACATACCTTTAAATGGCAATTATTCACTTTATTTGGATCCTCATACATCCATATTCCTTTGGAAGGTCATTATTTACACGCCCCGAGACGTACCTAAGGCAAAAGCAATGTTAAAAGTACGTTGACAATTTTGGAAGAGATCAACCTACATTTGTGATCCAGAACCATCTGTGCTGTCACATTGAAAGCTACGCATGTTGAAAAAAAATTCGTACTACCCTGTATTGTGACCATTAGACTCGACGTGCTCTTTTCTTGACCCGGTTTAGTACATGGCTATCATTGTAAAAGTCCGTAGCAATCGATAACTTTGTCTGGAAGTTTCTTGATGACAGTTTACGTGCACATCATACAATAATCAGGATTTAATAGGCTTCGGCTAAACAAAATTAGCATTAAATTTTAAAACACAAATTTATATTTAATTTAAGATCAGTAAATGCGCATAATGACATATATGACTTTTACTATAAACATATACTGGCAAAAATAATTTTAGTCGGTTATATAAGTGACCAAAATAAACATGTTCATGTGATAAGATTTGATGCTGACTTTTCGAGATTGTTAAATCGACATAGGATAATTATCTATTTTGAAAGACGTTGTTGACCTTGCTAAAATCTCACTTTCACTATTTAATTCATCATTTTTCTTATCGTACTTGGTCCATATTCAACCCTACAAACATTGCTTGTCTTTGTTGGAGTCAGTCAACATATACGTGTTACACTCCTGGTTAGTGGTATATTGATTGCTAGAATTATTCAAGATTCAAACATTGATAAATGATGCCAAAAAGAGTGGAAGCATGAAAATTGAGACACATATTGATATATAGGCCATTAAATTGCCCCGTCTTTGATTAGTTATTTATAAAACTCGATAATCATTTTCTTTTCTTTTCTTTGTTTCCTTTTCTGCAGATCACATGGTTAGGTTAGTGCCTCCTGAAAGCGAAGAGACGAACCGAAATTCAGGAATGGTGGAGATATACCATTATAATCAATGGCTTCCGGTATGCGCAGAGAACTTTGGGACAACGGAAACGGAAGTTGTGTGTCGTCAACTTGGATTCCGAAACGCAAAATCCTTTAGAACGGAGACACATGATGATTTTACTGGTGTTCTTTGGTTGATGAACGTAGCATGCAGTGAAAATGACTCTAGGCTGGATACTTGCCAAAATGACGGTTGGAAATATGACGGTTGTCCTAATCACAATATAGTTTTCATAGTATGTGAATGATATTTTATTGGTCGCCATTAGGTATTTGGTTACCATTTTAATTTACATTCAATATACGGTAGCTTTATCGCTAACATAAATGTAACAACCTTTATTTAAAACTTGTGTTGGCTTGTAAGTTATCTATCTGTTTATAAGTCACAGATGTTGGGAAATTTCAAATTAATCCTGTAACTGATGCAACAAGGATTTGCATTGGCAATGCATTTCATATGATTAAGTGAGTGAATTATTTCTTTTCATACATATGGAGAGCACGTTTACAAGACCTTTTAGCACCCACCCCCCCATGATATATACTTTATATTAACATTGCTTTGATATGAGTAAGACAATGGTTTCTAAAGATGGGTTTATAATTCACATTCATTATTTATGCTATAATCACAATTTTGATTGAAAGAAGGAGTTAAGACTTTGTCAGATGTAAATACCCAAAAAATAATTTTCACTCACATTTCTCTCAGTAAATCCGCGAGAAGCATTTGAACAGTTTTACACTATTAAGATCTTTCAAAAAATATCTTTGTGATGACATCGTGAAATATCTACTGTCCTTGATGTGAGAGGTTTAATCGTTAATTGTTAATTGCCCTCGATGGGAGAGGTTGGACATTGTGATCTAATCACTGTATGTATTCATCTTAAAATCCTTGAATACCTGTCACAATTAAAACAGACTAAAATCCAGCTTTATTACAATATTCCTTGTGACTGGATAGAGAGAAGATTAATATAAAAGCTTGTGCTAGGAACAATGCATTACAATAAGCCTGAAACAGCTATATATTTTCATGTGTTAGCTTGTCATTATCTTTGTCTCCTGACAGATCTGAATACTCCATTTTTCTTTCATTTTCTCCATTTGTTTGTCTTGCTGTTATATTTGCCAGGAGGGGCCCCAGGTAGCCGAGTGGTCTAAAGCGCTCGCCTACACCGATCACCGATCTCACCTCTGTCCGCGTGTGTTCGAGTCTCGAAAACGGCTAATGTCTGTATGTGAGAAGGCGTTTAGTAGCTTCCCGTTGGTCGGCAGTTCTTACGGTGATTTCCCGGGTTCTTCCTCCACCAATTATACTGAACGCCATGCATAGCATATCTTACGCTGAGAAATGGTGTTAAACTCAAAACAATACATCTGCTAGTATGGATATATGTATGCATCTATTTAGATAAGTAGGTATTACGTCATGTCTTTTACCTTCATATAAACCATGGCACTCAATTTTTTAAATTGAATCCTTTCATCCTGTGCTTATTTGTGTTCGTCTGTATACCCGTATATATTTTGAGTAGGTATGTATAGTGTTTGAAGATCAGTGACGCAGATATTTGTAAATTTGCAAACATATGGAAGTTTGAAGCAAATACGAATATTTTAGTACTAACAAGAACATGATACTGATAGTAAAATATACTCGTTTTTGATTATACTCATATTATGAATTTACATCAAGATAAATAAAACGGGCTTTATTACGTCACCACATGGGCGCCCGCATTCACTTCTAAACATGTTTTGGCGTACATCCTCTACACGTTTGCCCCCACCCCACCACCCCACCCCCATTATGCGGGTGCCCCTGCATCACTATTATAAAACTTAATTAAAGTGTATAATTTTATGCCGCACATATTATGACTTTTTACATTGGTGGTTTTTTTTAGAAATCAACACTGTCTCTGTCTTCTGAATAACACTATACAAGTGGTAAACCTTAAATTCCTTGAACGCTGTTTTCGAGGGCACTGGAATCATTAAGTATTTTCCTTTATGAAACATTACACTCATTAGTGAAAAATGATTTATAACAAACGAGGAGGCAGATCAGTTCCCTTTATTTACACACAGACACATCTTAGCCAGTTTATGAAGCCGTGGCCATGTCTTCAAAACCTAGATTGACCGCGCCATTTGTGCCGGTCGGGTTTAGATTTGTCATTGAAATTCCTCCAGCTTCTGGATTCAAACTATTTAAAGAAGTCCGCCGCGAGGTGGCGCTGGTCCAAGAAAATTTTCTAGCGCCATCTATGTCCTTCATGCGCTCGCAGTAATATATCCAACTGGATTTCAAATGAGATTGCACCTAAAACGACAACAACAATTGCTTTTAGAAAAGATATACGAAGTAGACAAGATAACAAAAATACAACCCAATAGCTTAAAAGTTTTGCCCAGTCCATAACATTTAAAGTCAACAATGATACTGCGTTATAGAGGAAATCTGAAACGTATTGCCTGTTATATGGAATACATGAAATACCAATTTGGCATAAAGATGACATAGGCAAAGAAATAAATTGCACTGATACTAAGAAATAAAAATGCGGAAATATTTCGCAAAATAAGGCTAAAAATCTCATATATAATCGCAACATGGGGTGAATCAAGCAATGGGTATAGAAAGTGCGTGTGTGTGTGTGTGTGTCTAAGACTTGCATGTGATTTATTTTGCTTTTCTTCATCTCCTATCAACACACAGACAGACTCCAGAACACAATTATTCATATGTCTCATTTCAATAGGTAGATATTGTCTTTTATAACGGGATTCATCCCACTGCAATCTCATCCAGAGATATATGCATTTGTTTAATAAAATACTCAAGCACTTACCACTAGCCTAAGAACAATAACACGCACACACAGAGGAGACATTTTCTTGGTTTAGTATATAGACCAGATAGACTAGCATTTTGCAAGCGCAAAAACTGGTTACTTCAAAAACACTTTCCTGAGAGAGAGAGAGAGAGAGAGAGAGAGAGAGAGAGAGAGTACGATCGATGATGAAGGAGACGAAGATAATTAATGCATGTGAACTAAAGCATTTACCTTATAAACGAAAATGAACTGTAAACCTATTTGATTTCGAGGATGCTAAAGTTCGCGATATCTCCAAGTGACTTGCTGGCCATCTACTTATTTTTGTAAATCTCGAAACATTAGTTTACAACAAAAGGAAAATGTTCTGCTTGGCGGCAGCCAAGTTTCGCGGGTAATTTCCATTCTTGAAATTGTAAAATAAAATATAAATCAAACTGAAATAAAAGTTGATATACAGTTCTTGAATCAACACCATCAGTAGACACGAATATAAAAGCTTTAAAACTGGGTGAGCTAAAGGGAGGATATACGGAGTAAAAGAACGACATACAATTAATTTTTTAAAAACAATCCAGTAATGACAGAGTATTATAAGCTCACTATCGATAAAATTGACCCCAAATGTACAGAAACGTTTGGTCTGTAACATTTCAGATAGCCACCTTGTTAATTGGTAACATTGATCGACCAACAGCGAATTTTTATACTAATGAATAAACGTATACGCTTCTGGTTTTTATTACAGTTATCCCAAGCATTACATGTAGATGTACGTGATGTAATACAGATTATTACGCAACCCCCACTCACTCCATTTCTTATGATACTCACCTCTCCATTAAAATAGCAAAATATTAGAGGAATTACTATTCCCTGAAATAGAAAAGGTAAAGCGCATGTTTCTTACTCTGCAATAATTTAAAAATAATATAGTGAAACACTCAACATTTTTCAAAAGTAAACGATCTCACTTGCATTAATTTAAGTCGAATACAGATTTCATGCTGTCTTCAATTAATTTTGCCCTTGTTTTCCTTTCTTTCTTATCTTTCTTCACAAATTGAAATCAAATCCTTTGCTTGAAACAGGTGTTGTGTATTAGTACACTCATATATGGGAACATATCAAGCTATATGATTTGATTACAAAAATTTGTAACGTTATCTCCACTACATTAGTTTCCTTAGCTTGAAAACTCCAGTCGTGTTGTAGGATTGGAGTCAATGTAACACTTAAAAAGTATTCTTATTTGATAAAAAATAAAAAGACAAGCCATCAGTAAATGTGTATGCTTTGAGATTTCTATTTTATAGAATCATCTCGCGAATTCCAAAAAAAATAAATGAGATGCAAATAAAAGTTGGTTGCGGTTCTGAAAATAACACCATCAGTAGACGGAACTTAAATGATTTCAGAATATGTTTATTAAAATTTTGTAATTTTTAAAGAAAAATAAGAAACTTATATTTGTGAAAAATATCTGTAGGTGGAGGATTTAAAAGATAATTTGAAAATTGTATTCATCTACTACGTTTGCTGTATGGTGATCAGTTTACTTATAACTGATCGTAAAGTGTATACGTTACATGCTTAAAACATAATTATTCTTTTTACAATGGTTTTCAATAGGCACACGATTTGATTAATAGTATTTAATTGAAGATGCCATCACGAGTGCCATTTTATACTAAGCCTTTCAAGTAAAGAAAATATTTATAAGAGACTCAGTTTACTTAATTCTGCTCAAATTTGTGTGCCTTGTTGAATACACTACGTGCTACTCCTAATAACATTAATACATGATTTCATAGAAAAGAAACAATAAAAACATCACATACCTGTGAATTATTAATTATTGCACTGGCTATCTGGTAGATATCGAAGGCAGGCTGGTTGTCAGAAGATGGCAAATATATGAGACAAAACTGGTGGATTCCGAACAGAGGCACCAAGACAAATGTCGCCCGCAAAGCTTTTCTGGACGGGAAAGAAAACTAGATATGGCACAATTCAAAACAAAACCATTTAAAATCATTTTGTAAAACGAAATGCATATAGTTTATTAAAATAATGTTTTCATAGTCATGTTACTAGCAAAAGAAATAGAAAGTCATGCTAAATTAATTAAAATGTATAAAATTATCATGAAAATGTAAATAATTCTGGATGGATGTAAAATTTATAATTATTTAGATAGTAATTTGCAAAATGCTCTAATTTTCAGAATAATTAAAGAAAACCAAACAAAAAGCCTATTGAAAGAAAGTATTGTCACAACAGTTCATGGTAGTTAGTTATGTATTTATAAACTGTATTCTCATTTCCGTTCATGATCATTGAGAGTTATGATATCATTAGGACTGAATCTTAAATGAGTTACCTCCCTTTTACCTTCAATAACAACGCTTTCGACTTCAGTTCTATTATTGAGTGGTTGATTGATTGATTGATTGATTGATGATTGATTGATTGATTGGTGTTAATAACGCAACAGCAGACGTAAGGCTATATCGTACAGATGCAGTTGGAGTAAAGAGACTCTGCTAAGAGACTCGTCAAGACGGCTGACCGTCCCTTTTCTGAGCCAGAGTAGAAAAAGTGTCGCATCTTCCTGATTGCGAATACAACACGCCAAAGACGGATTCTTGGTACATTGTAACACAAGGTAAACATTTAAATTGAAATCAGAGGAAGTGAGGTGCCATGATTATTTTTAACTGTTAGAATAAACTGTGATTTGTGTGTTGTATCGCTAAAATTTGTTGATATAGAGCATGTTTGCGTGGGATTGATGTAATCATGTGACATAGGGCATGTTTGCCTGGGTTTGATCTACTCATGTGACAAAACATGTTTGCGTGGGCTTGATCTAATCATGTAACATAGAACACGTTTGCGTAGGATTGATATAATCTTGTGACATAGAGCATGTTGTGCGGGATTGATCTAATCATGTGACATAGAGCATGTTTGCATTGGATTGATCTAATCTTGTGACAGGGCATGTTTGCATGGGATGGATTTAATCAAGTAACATAGATGACGCTTGCGTGGAATTGATCTAATCATATGACATAGAACTTGTTTGCATGGGATTGATCTAATCATATTACATACGGCATGTTTGCCTGGGCTTGATCTAATCATGTGACAAAACACGTTTGCGTGGGCTTGATCTAATCTTGTGACATAGAACATGTTTGCATAGGATTGATATAATCTTGTGACATAAATCATGTTTGCGCGGGATTGATCTAATCATGTGACATATAGCATGTTTGCATTGGATTGATCTAATCTTGTAACATAGGGCATGTTTGCTTGGGCTTGATCTAATCATGTGACATAGAACATGTTTGCGTGGGATTGATCTAATCTTGTGACATAGAGCGTGTTTGCACGGGATTGATCTAGTCATGTGACATAGTGAATGTTTGCATTGGATTGATCTAATATTGTGACATACAGCATGTTTGCGTGGGATTGATCTAATGTTGATCGCACAAAATGTATTGTTTAGTTTCCGATCTTATACGTTAGGGTTAAGATGGCAAACACAAACCATGTAATCAATTAACAAGAAAATAAAAGTGAATATCTGTTGTTTTTTTAGAACATATGCGAAAATAGTTCACTCATGAAGTGGAAACATTTAGCCATATGAAATATTTCACGAATGAAGTGGCGACATTGTAAGGTTCCGAGTGGCGAAGCCACGAGCGACAGTACAAAATGTTTTCATTTTAGGACTGAACAATTTCCGTATATCTCATCAAAAACGTAGCTTTTCTTGTTGTTATAATTTGTATAAAGGCAAAATCCATCGATTTGTATGGATAGTCTCCGTTCTGTACTAATGCGACTAACAGCTGCATTATTACATCGATAAAAAGAAGCACTTGAATTTACAATAATTTTGGACAGCGACGTTTTACAAATTTAACGTTTATGCAACATGCATTAAATTGTGTATTTTGTGAAAGTAATGTCTGTATTGAAAATTAACATATTCTTTTTATCTTCGTTAACACATTTTATGGCCGGATTGATACTGTTGGGGGTGGGGTAGGCCTAATGTTGAAACGTCCCGGAAGTGGTTGTACCTGACGGACTTTGGAGTGTAAAATCTTTAATCATCATATTTTAATGTTCGCGAGTTTATTTGTAAAGACTTTAGTTCTTTATTTTGTTTATTTCTACATTCAAACATGAATTTGTGTGTGGCCTTGGAAAGCTTGCAGTCTAGTTCGGTAGCAGACGCTGTATCACATTCTCGATTGTCGTTTAATTTCTGTTTACAATAAACACTAGACAACGCCCGATTTATCCATCGTTTTCAAACACAATTGTGATGCGAGTTAAAAGTGCTACTTAAAAAAGATTATTACTATATTTAAGTTTACCATTGGTCGTAGAGTAATGTAGATATACGATACTGCATGGATGACACATTGCAACAGGTCATATAAGTTTAGTCACAGACAGGTTCCATGATTCATGTAGAATGCTAACGATATAAAAGATAATACTGGTAATACTAAGAAACTACTTTTTTGCTGCTGGAGCTGGTGTTTAGGCATGTCTTGATGGCACCTCATTGACTGCATAAGTGTGCATTAGAAGGTCTACAGCTGACACATTTTAAGATCTGTACCACCTGATGCGGATGGAGCCAGAGGAAGGGAGGGAGAAAGAGAAGAAGAAAAAGGAGAAAAATGAAATAGGCCCGAATATGGAAACGCAGGTTTGAATAGCACACATAAAGGCAGATATATTTCCAAATGGGAAAACGTAGTTCCAAAAGTGATATAGTCCCTGTGGTGATAAAAGTGGCATCGTTACTGTGGCGTTGTCATTTTTCTCCCACTGACATATTTCACAATCTCATTATGAAATATATAATAAAAAATGTTAATGCTTTGTACCTGAAACCAGTTGGTTCGTTCGGATGATGCACCATGCCACGTACTATTATTCTCAGAATATTCAGCAGAAAAATGAAATTTAACTGCAATAATAATAATAATAATAATAATAATAATAGTCATAACAAAAATAATACCACTACCTCTACTACTACCAATAAGAACAACATACAAAAACAATCATAATAACAACGACAGTAAATTGGTTGAAATGTAAAGTTATAAATACAAAGATCCATACCCATTACCATGTATTCATTATCAAGCTCATCAGATAATGGAGAAATCGAATAAAGAAATGGCACGACAAAGCTGATCATTTGTGATTACTCCACACACACACACACACACACACACACACACCGTCACCTCCCCTCTTCACCTCTCCGCAACGCTTGAAAATCCATAAAACTCGCGATTTTTGACCCCACAAAGGTTGTATACTAAACAAAATCGTATATATTTAATGTATAATTCGGAAACTTGTGTATCGCAGTCATCTTTTAATGACGATGAAAGTTGACCAGGAATATCGATTTCTCATAAAATAACTCACTATTAAAACTCACAGGTTCTCGACGCGAGCTTGATGGTGAAAGAAAGCAATAATCTGAAGGAAAAAGATCCTACCGATTTAAAAAAATTGCCTCAGATTGCCTCCATGACCCCGTTCGGACACAGGACCCTGTCTATCATACTATAAAAGAGACAAGGTAAGTAACATCCAAAAACTTTGTTCCACACTTGGCCTTCGACTTCCTTCTGCTATTTCCGTCTTGGAAGGCACACGACAATAATTTACGGCTTGCTTTACTCCTGAGTAATTTTTCTATTCATCAAGCCATCATTGATTTTCTGAGTTGCACTAAAATGAAGATACGGGCTTCGAAACGTGTGAATTTCGCGAAGTTTGCCCGCTGGGACAAAGTTATGCTCGTTTGCAACGAGCGCTATTTTACTAAGAGATACAGTATCTGCGACTCCACGATACATTCCTTCATTAATCTGAGAACAGGGGTAAATGCATAAGTGTGTTCCTACTTCCCATTAATTCGATTCAACTTTAGGAATTCTGATCCACATAAGTCCACACAAATCGAATACACGTTACACTCTTTTTCAAAACATCCGGACTATGCAGCTCACACATCAATGGTGAAATAAGATTGGCTCAAAGGGTAATACTTAAATAACCCCCATGCATCTGGTTCATGATGTTACCTTATGAGCCAATCATATTACGTTGCACAGGAGAGATTTATTCACTCGGTATGATTTTTTTTTCCTTCAGATTATTGCTTTTTGTTTCAACATCGAGCTCGCGTCGAGCACCTGTGTGAAAACTGTGAAAGCACAATAAAACATAGCTAGGACAAATGTACAGCTCATGCGTATTGTTTGGCAATCTTAATCTCGCGGTCAACTATCAAAAGTATGTTTCTGCACTAGAATCATCTTCTTGTGCACACCAAACGAACCAGGCATTTTCGACAAAACTATATATAAAGGGAGAAACATGGAAATAAAATATGGATATCTCGTCAATAAACAATTTACCACGTTACCAAACTTTTTACTTTATTGGACCCTTTTTGACCCATTTACTTTAAGTCATAAAATTCCACAGAATGAAGCTCTCATAACTCACCAGCAAACACAATATTGATGGGGTGTTTACTAACACCCACTCTAGTGCCCTCTCTGGTCCTGTGAGAGGAAGTGTCCAGCACAGGCTGCAAATAAAATTTAAAACAAAATGAAAACGTTAAATACAGAGAAAGGAAGTAAAACAAAGAAGGCTATAGTAAGACAAGAAGTTAAAATTCAGCGGAACAAATTTTGTTGATTCAAAAACACCTCATACTGAAAACTAATCGTAACCTTTCGCTCAGAAATACCAACTAAATCATATTGACTGAGTTAAATGTCTGATGTATTGCTGGAATCATAATAGAGAGAGGACAAAACCAAACTAAAACGAGGTTTAATCTGTTTGATTTCTTCCTTTTGATTGTAAATTGGGCATTTTTAGGCTGGTTATAACCGATTTGTTTACGTACTTTTACTCTACGTAAAACAGTCTATGATAGTGAACAAGAGACAGTCATTGCATTAGAAGAAATAACAAAAAGAGAGTAAATTGTACGTTTTGTATTTTTGTACAAATTCAATTATATTTCTGAAATTTCACTCAGGGAATTTTATATGAAGAAGTTTCTTTCAGAAAGTTCGGTAAATCCTTGCTATTCATGAATATCATTTATTATTGGAACCATAAAAGCAGATGATAAAACAAGAGAATTACAAAAATAACAAGAAAAAAAAAATTAAATAAAAGGAAACAAACGAATAAAATCTTGTCATGTTCATGTCTTTCATCCGATTGTGCGCTGAGCGATTCCATGACTAGTGAGACTGATTTCTTACATACTCTGCCTATACCAGTTATCTTGCATGTGACTCTA
This sequence comes from Megalonaias nervosa, assembly GCA_016617855.1. NCBI lineage: Eukaryota > Metazoa > Mollusca > Bivalvia > Unionida > Unionidae > Megalonaias > Megalonaias nervosa. Next base: position 20,255 of record JAECUM010014925.1, on the reverse strand, counting down.
ATTAAACAAGTCGGTTGCACGTGACTCTAATTATACAATTATACACTCTGACCAATGGAAATCTTCGTCACATTTATCAACTAATGCAATTGCAGTTATACAGGAATAACTCGTCAAAAAATTTAGATTGCGAATTTTATCCGTAGATTTCCAAATGATAAATTTAAGATATTTTATTAGCATAATTTTATTTGCAAAATTCAAACTCGAAAATGGCTAATTCCATTAAACATACAGTTGTTACCAAAGGGTGAATACGGTTATTACCATTTTTGTTTCAAGTGGAAAATCGTCAAAACCGAGATAAGAATGCGCACTGAATGATTCGTGTTGCAGTTTCGTTAAAATTTAAGTTTTACCATTCAGTGATCGAGGGATTTTCGGTTGAAGTGACTTTAACATAACTCGTTCTTGCAGATGGAACGAGATTATAACGGACCTTCCGCCACACTGAATTTGATTTCTTTCAAATTTATTCCAGCGTATGTATTCTCCTTCGGGATTCTTGTTACAAAATGGAATTAGCTTCGTATTTAAAAACCGACTAATGTAAAGACTGGTTTTACTACTGCGATAGGATTTATGTTCATTTGTTTTAGAAAATTGTGATTTACTTATTTTCGTTGATTTTAAATTTAAAGTAGACCACTGTTATTATGTTGCTATCAGTTGCTAGACATGCTCCAATTCTTTAAAGGTCTGCGAATGACGTATCAATTAGCAGTACGATGTCAAAATAATAAAAAATTGCATGCATCCGGTCAGGGCACTGCTTACAACCAGTGCATGTCAGAAATACTGTGTTAGTCCAGTTATCCGGTACAGACGTGGACAAGTCTAACACCCTATGTGTTATTATTAATGTTTACCACATAACTATTCTTGAAACTGGACAGCGGTCTATTTGCATTTCGAAAACAAAACCAGGATTGACCTACAGTTAGATGCAGATAGGTGAACTTCTATTAATGTTTTTTCATTCATTTGGAAATGCCACACATGATGTGAAATCAATCAAATTATATTAGTCTGCAACCAGTGAGAAATATACATCTGGCTAATATAGTTAATTTAATAATTTTTAAATCTGAAACCGTGTGTTTTCCTTGTTTTTAAAAGTATTTTCATAACAGTGTTGTGCTCAATACAAAAATCTAGTGACATTTACCTGTCGTCAGCAATAGTTTTTCTGAGTATTGCATACAGTGTAAACAAAGCTGCAGGAATCCCTGTGAAAAATATGAAACACAAAAATAATTTATTCTATTCGAATTTAGGAGTGATTAAAAGTATCAGCTGAAACTTGACTGCGTGTAGTCTGCGATCAACACAAAGCAGTAAACTGCCACACGCACACCCACACGCACACAAACACACACACGCACGCAGGTACGCACATGCGCTCACACGCACACACACAAACACACGTACATACATACATACACACCACTGTGGAGTATGTTTGAAATTGTGGATACTTGCAGTTTTGAATGGATCAAGTCTTCGTGGTGAATGGTAAGTTCTTTTTCGTAGATGGGAAAGTTTTATGTTGTTGTTGTATATATATATATATATATATATATATATATATATATATATATATATATATATATATATATATATATATATATATATATATATACATATAATGTGTATTGTGCTATTGCCCTTTGTCTGTAACTGAGATTAAGAGTTCCTGACTAATCCGTTTTTTATTAAATTTAATTACTGATATTTGAGTTCAGGAACGTGGTTTTTCCCTAGGAAATAATATTGTTTTCCTGATTTATGTCATGATGTTTACCTGAATTTAAGTTCAAGGCCTGACCTAGTTTACCAGTTTGGTGTTTTCTAGAAGAGAATTTGTTAACGAATTTGATTGAAAAGTGACCCACATCCTCGGCATGTTGGTGTATCATAGGTCAGGTGACAGTCTGTGGATAAGGGACAGGGAGGGCAACTATTTATTCAAATCCTAATATCAATCTGTGGAATCACTTTTAGTTGTGTTCAATTATAATTTTAGAGGAATTATTTATCTAAATTATTTACTGGAATTACAAAGTGCGCATTAACGTTTGGGCTAAAACATTGCTTTGGGATTATTGAGGACTATTTCAAGGATTGTAATACATCAGGACTATTGGTACATCATCATATTCAAGAATCTTGGAATTCATTCGGAACATTCTATACTTTTGGATTTGTTATATAACATTTAGGATTATTTGGGATTTAATTCACAATACTGTAAATTCTTTTTTAAATTTTCGGTTTGTGTTCATGTAAAATAAATTGTTTGTTAAATGTTACAAAACATGTTCGTTTTGCTTTTTCTGTTATTTGGTTTAAGACCATAGAGTCGCAGCAATGTTTTCTTAGGTTTACTTACCCCAGCCCACAATAAAATAAACCCGGAGATGCTTAGGTGGCACGAACGCGTTGATCATCAGGTGGTGTAGGTAAAGTCCTTCACATAACATCCAGAAGAAATTGGTCGCTTTTGTCATTCTCCTCATCATGTGCAGTGACTTACACAGATCCTGTCGAGATATAATTTTATTTGTTTATTACATGACAAACATATAAATTGGTAGCTGTTGTTGTTATTGTTGTTGTGGGCTTAACGCAATTTTTTCAAAAGGAAAGAAAGTGAAAAAAATAGCTCTCTAGGTAGAACACAATCAGAAAAGAAACCGAAAGAAGAAAGAAAACTTAATTCATGGACAGGAATTTAAAATATGCCAGATCCTGAACACAATACAAAAATAATTAAATAAAGTACTAAATAAATTAAGTGCATTGTACTAAATAAATAAATAAAAAACTAAATAAATAAATAAACAAGCAGCAGAGGGAATGATACCTCCTGTGAGTGCATTAACGAGTCATCTTTCTTGTTCACCAGCCTATCATACTGCACCGCCACGTCCCACACCATTGTGAACACGCCTGTTATCAGCAGTGACACCATCAAATTCAAGTGAATCCGGATGCGTAACTGATGACGCAATTGTCTGCATAATGAAAATCAAACGTCATGGAGGGATACTCAAAATCAATAAATTTATTCTACAAAATATATGCTATAAGAAATTAAAGAAGTAATTATATGGAATAAAATGAATGTACGATACATGAAATACTGTCAGGTACGTGGTAGTTCACTGACTGAACATAAAAAAAAAAATACGCATCTTGGCATAGAAGCCATATTTTTGTTATCACAGTTTTGGCAGAGCATGTAACTACCAAATATAATACAATGTGTGATTACAAAATTCGTCCCTCTATATTCTGAGAAGTTGAAATAGGTGATAGTGTACCTTACCTCTTCAAAAGAAACCCCAAGTCTCAATATTTGATCAAGATTTCAGTCTATTATGGCTTTCCTAACACAAAGTAGATTTATTTAGGTGTTAATCGCCCTCATTAAATACAAATAGAAAGATGCAATTGAATTTTCTGAGGAAGTTCACGCTAAAAGCAAATGTAGATCAACGAGTGACGTGCAAAAGGATAGACAACATTAAATGCATCTTTGTACCACTTTTTATGGTTTCATCTAATTTTTGTTAAGTTTCAGCAGAATGTTTAAGAGTTAGCCTCAATGATAGATAGATAGATAGGTAGGTAGGTTAGTAGGTAGGTTGGTAGACAGACAGATAGATAGATAGATAGATAGATAGATAGATAGATAGATAGATAGATAGATAGATAGATAGATATGCACGCCCATTACACAGATAGTCATGCTTTTATTTCATAAACTAGAATTCTCGATTGGAACTTTCGTTGATTCGAATCAAACACGTAACATTGTGACATACGCCGGAGTCAGTTATGCTACAAATACCAATGTTTGATATGCGTAATTCTGTTCTCTTCGATTGAATTGGTCCTAACATCGAAAACGATAATGGACGTTGAGTCAAAAGATTGTTCGTAGGTTGATTGGTGTAGAATAGAACATCCGTACATGAAACATTATGTGGCGAGGCCATGGGAAGCGAAGTGCATGACTTAAAAAAAACAAAAAAAACAAAAAAAAAAAAAAAACAAAAAACAAAAATACAAACAAACTAATGCAGCCCACATTCCAACCCACAACCCACTGAACATTAGACTGACACGTTAATTGCTGAGTTATCGAATTATGAGGCCAATAGGTGGACCAGGAAAGGACATTCAAAATGGACTTGTCTTTTTGGTGGTGGGGGGTGGGGGTGGGGGCCAGGTATGAATATTTTATATACAGGTGGAAACAAGAAGATGAAATAAATGTGGAGGCAAATGTTTCATCAGGATGTCATCAATAACGACATAATAAACTAACCTGTAGGAACAGAAGATGTAGATTGCAAGTAGAAGAAGAATTAGTCCGACGCTGTTGAAGACGATGCTGATAATTATTACATCCCTGTATAGCTGCATGGGTTTGAAAATAAAAACGAAATAGATTCAGAAAATACTCTGTGTAAGGACAACTGTGCATATGTATAACGTCCGTATATATATATATATATATATATATATATATATATATATATATATATATATATAATACAAATAATACTATCATACAGGTTAGAAGATTTTTAATTCATCCTCTACGGAGATTCGAACCCAGGTCCTCGGGTAAACGGCACCCATCGCCTTGCCTGCACGCACCAGCTCATATTCCTTCACGACTAAGCACACAATATTAATTCTGCCTACTATTATCAAGCGTTCTTCTGTAGAATCCAGGGATAGCACTTTCCGTTCTGTCTGGTGTATATTTATAATTCTATATAATTAATCCTATATACCGTGATTTCTTTCATAGGAATCCGGAATCACTGAGTAGATAGATGAGAATTAATTATTAGATCGTCATGCGAGTGTGTCTGCTACGCACGAGTGCATATAACACCGATTCAGTCGCAACATTTTGTGATGCGTGCTTAGTCGTGAAGGAATATGGGGTGGTGCGTGCAGGCAAGGCGATGGGTACAGTTTACCCGCTGACCTGGGTTCGAATCTCCGTAGAGGACGAATTAAAAATTCTATAACCTGTATGATAGTATTATTTGTATTAAATATTAATTCTGCCTACTATTATCAAGCATTCTTCTATAGAATCCAGGGATAGCACTTTTCGTTCTGTCTGGTGTATATTTACAATTATCTCTCTCTCTCTCTCTCTCTCTCTCTCTCTCTCTCTCTCCTTCTTCACTTTCTTACAAAAGCAAGATTGTATCTGGCTAAAAAAAATCCCAAACTGAATGAGTTTCAAACAGTATGGCGAACAGGCCGTAATAGTCGCGTTCGTTCTAGAAGAAAGGGGATACGAGTAGTCTAGTCACAATATTCCAGCATATATTCATCATTACTAGACATTTTAAGGACTCGGCAGATCAAGTAGATGTTGGAAAGTTTAAGTAGATGTTTGAAAGTTTAAGTAGATGTTTGAAAGTTTAAGTAGATGTTTGAAAGATTAAGTAGATGTTTGAAAGATTAAGTAGATGTTTGAAAGTAATCGTATTCGATTGTATATAGAGAATGTGTAACATATCTCTAATAAAATAATTGTCGTTTTCTTGTGTTAACATAGCAGGCTTGCTTCTAATTATGGCATAAATGATTTCCAAACTCAACTGCCATGACATAAATAAATACTGAAATTGTTTTTGCTTTGTTTCTGCTCTTTTAAGACGGTGGTATTGATAGCTTTTCATAACAGGTGTTGGTTGACGTTAATAATAACACACTGACGATATGCAGCCTGGTAGTGGGTCCTTCGAAATACATGTATTCGCAGAAATATCAAAATGGCAATCTGATTTCGTCGAATCGTATGTAAACAGAAGTGCACCCATCTAGCTTTGCAACAAAGTTCTTCGATGATGCCACTTGCTAAAAATTCATTGAGCACACGAAGAAAATATGAGAATTATGTATAAAAGGTACATCTTTGACGTTTTTAAAAAATACTTTTGATGTTCATTTCTTTGTAAGCTCGGGGTTTTCGCCCCACTTCCCTGGCATTTGCGCCCCAGAGACTTACCTGACTTATACTGGGAACACAGTTTGTATAGTCCGACCATTCCAGATTCGATTTTTCTGATATGAACCAAGTACCATTCTTCGTACATTTCTTTGATACTTTCACTAAATTGTAGATGAAAATACATTGACCTACTACAGAGTCTCTCTCGATAAACAATACATTTCTTTAATTATCACCAATAAACAAAAAAAGTTCTAAATTACTGTTAAAATGGCGACTCAGACAACGTTTCTTAGCAGAAAGTAAATTCATCAAAATCTATGTCTATACGTATATGTATATAAATAGCGCAGAACGAAAAAGCGGAAAAGTTAAATTAAGCTTTTATTTCTAAATTGAGCAGATAGTATAAAATAAACAAGTGAGATGATATCAACTATTAAGGCCTATTTTAAACAAGACACGACATTAGCAAAAATGATAATTTTCATAAGCATAATAATAGAATAAATATAAAGTTCTATATCTCAAGTTTATCATAATGTCTTAAAGATAAACGGAAGCATTCTCTCTCACTGTTTTGATATTTTTCAAACCTCGAAAAGTGTTTGCTTCCTTCTCTGCCACTCATGACTCGTTTAGAATCTTGAAACGTTGGGAATCATTTTATGTATATGGTAATAAATCACGCGTTTTAATTTTGCTATGAAATATTTTCACATGCTAAAAGCAACATAGACTCTCAAGAAATCGAATTTTATATTGTGAGCTACAGTGAGCTTACGTCCGCTGTCCGTATCCCCTATATAAAAGGGGCAGGTGTCCGTAACAGTTTTGCCGGGTTCGGTGTAATTCCAACAATTCCAGCCATCCCAGGTCTGGGGACAGAAGTCGTCTGGGTCGTCGAGCACTTGTCGCTCGCAGCACTCCCATGCGGCACGACAACAGGCCGACCAGTTTGTGCATTCCACCGAGGACAAAGTGCTACACACCTCATTCATTGAAGTCTGGTTTTCGTGCATTGGGTACACTGAGAGAAAAATTGAACAAGAGATTGTTGTTGTTTCGGTTATTGTTGCTGTTGCTTCTCGTACAGTGGATGATTCTCTACTATACTAGTATAATTTGCTTCTTTACAAATCTTTTAAGACGGGATTTTCAACTGATCGATCAGGTGTTATTTAGGCCCAGCAAGCATATTAAATTTTTTTTGTTTTTTTGCGTGTAATTGGCCAGCTAGGTATCTGTTTAGAAGTTTATTCAGTGCAATGACACTATACAAAATGACACAGCTCAGGTAATCCTCATTTTATACTCTAATCCCGTTTTAAACGCTTTTCCCTTGACTATAAAACCCATTCGAAATATGCAATCAAACTAAAGGTAAGAAATAATGTGTCGCTTTGTAAATAATTAAATATTTATATTTTTGTATAGCCTTTGTTCTAAACGTTTGAAAAGTTTACATTAAATTGGCACAATGTAGAATTATACAAAGTTCATTTTATTACGGCGATCAAAACCGTTCATTTAAAAATTATTTGTTTTTGCGTATTCGAAATGTAACCTGCATATACAATAATGAGAACATGTATTGCAGTGATGTTTCCCTGAAACCATGATTTTAACATACAAGCTAGAGCTCTGTGTCTGGTAGGCGAAAAGAAATTATGTTTGCTCGAGTGTTGTCGTTCATCATCATTATAAATTTCAAATGTAATAATCGTAGATTTTCACAAAATTGACCTTGAAAAAGCTTGGGAGTGATGTTTACTATCAATCTGGATGCATTTTAAGAGCCAACGTTAGATCCTATTCAGAAAAGGTTTTATTCAATATTTATGTAACAGATATTTTATCAAATATTTTATAGCTCGTTTTTCTTTTTTTTCTTTTTTTTGTTGTTGAGAAAATGAGAGCAATTAACGACAGAGAACAAGTAAATAGTACTCATTTTCAAGCAGGCATACAATCATATCACCCACATATACACTTTTAGAAAAAATACAATTTATGAGACGATTTTGATATTCTTTTATCAAAATGGCTTTTGATATAATCTTCTTCAAATTTTGTACAGTACCTGTACAGTTAGCGTCGTTCTTCTTGATAAGATAGAACGGTTTGGTCTGCAACACCCTGAAGTTTATGGGCTTATTTAGGGCAAACTTCTTAGATTGGTCCGTAAGGTATTCGTAACAAAGGGCGCAGGTTGACACCTTGAATAAGTCCTTTGGAAAGTATCCCAATCTGTCTCGGCATAACGTCGTATTATTTATACGAATTCCCGCACTGGACCATGGCATGAGCAGGAGCTGCAACAGAATGGTCTTCCAATAAAACAAAAGAAAATGCTATTAGCTCTTAACAAAGAGAAGGGTCAAAGAAGGGTCAAAGGTTAAACGGCTGAGTGTAACATACATATACGTTTAGGTGGGCACGGAAAGGTGCATCTCTAAGTTGATGCAAATAATGCATTATTATAATAAAAAGAAAAAAAAAAAACTACTCTGAGCGTTCCTCGTCACTATTAATCAAGTACGCAAATAACAAAATGAAACATGAATGGCGTGAAGAATAAACTTTTATAATCTACACATATGTCAATCTACCAGATTAACAATATAATTATCCCATCAATTTTCTGTGGCTGATCACATATTTTTTAAGCTTTTAGTAAGTCTGGCTGACTCTTTTCGTATCTATTATTAATAATATTATTATTACTTACTAAATTCGTGAATGAAAGGGTACCCGGTCATATCAGATTCAATATTCCCTTAAAAGCAATAAATAACACTTGTTATATTCTCAATAAAACTGACAAAAACAAATCAGCGTGTCTAGATGGAATCCATCCCAAAACTCTGAAAATGTCGGCTTTATCAATCTCTTAGTCCTTGAAAGAAATAATTAACTGTAGTATCACTCCCTGTAAATTCCAGGAGTCATTGAAATTAGCAAATGTAAGGGGAAATGAAAAGAATGACCCATCCAACTATCGATCCGAATCTGTTCTATCTTTACTTTCGAAAATGTTAAAAAAAAACAAACATGTCAGCAATCATATTTTCAGATATCCTACCAACTCCGCCATAAATGACAAACAGGTTTTCGACAGAATCATTCAAGTCAAACTGCATTGATAAAACTTATAGACCAGTGGCTACTAGCAATCGAATTAGGCGAAATTACTGGCGCAATCTACATTGATTTTAAAAGAGAATTCGAGTTGTTTGACCATTGGGTCTCATTAAGAAACCTTTCAGCCAACAAGTTTTCTTCAAACTCAGTTGCCCAGTTCACGTCATATCTCACATACAGATACCAGGTTGTTTGCATGGGTAGGCCTAAATACACTTCCGAACCAAGTCATATCTTAAGTGGTGTTCCTCAAGGATCTATATTAGGGCTTCTTCTTTATTTACTGTTTATCAACGACTTAGCTTTGTATCCAGCGCACTCTAACACAGATCGTTTTGCTAACAACTCTACATTGCATTCATCTGGCAAATCTCTTGACTTTATTAAAAATAAACTTCAAATCGACCCCAACAATATATCAATTTGGTGTCAACAAAATAGAATGCATATTAATGCCTGTAAAACGAAATGTATGACAATCGGAACAAGGCAGCGCCTATCTACTAACATGGAGTTACTGCTAACTCAAAATGACTTAGACGTGTCCATTGGCAAAAATAAAAAACTTCGTGATATCTACATCGATCAACATCTGAGCTGGAATGCACATATCGATCACCTACGTGAAATGGTTGTCAAAAGTATAACTCTGTTAAAATTGCTGTCGAGATTTCTACCTCCCCAGTCACTCTAATTTTATTTCTAGGGATATATACTACCACTGATAGACTACGCCTTACCATATGGGGACACACATCCAATTATAATCTATCCAGAATTGATAAACTCCAGAAAATGGCAACCTGAAGAATACTGAAACTTCCTATTATGACTCCCGCGAATGTTTTGTTTTCACGTCTGCAATGGCTACCTATACAAATACGTATTCTTTATTTTAAAGGAATCATGACATAGAAGTCTATAAACGGTCTTTCTCCAGATTACATCTCTATTCTAACTGAACTAAGATCATCAAATACTGAGCGTTATCTCCAATGGACAAATAACAACGATCTCGAGATTCCCTGGTCGAAAACCAACATTTTCAAATGCTCGTTCACAGTAAAAGCATCTACTGTATGGAATTCCTTTCCCCTTATGATAACTAATTAAAACCCCCTTGCCTCCTTTAAATATCATTAAAGACATCCTTTCTTAGCCAGCCGGAATGACATATTAAAAGCTCTTGATAGGGAACCTTATCATTGTGTCCAGAAATAATACGTGCATGTCTTATTTTATGTATTTATATACGACTTAGGTTATGCTGAAATGTATGTACCTGTCAATAGTATATTGTTCAAATATGTATTTGTTTCCAAGTATTGTCACGCATAGTCATTCATTTCGAATATGTGTGAATGAGTGTACGAGGATATATGAGTATTTGTATTTTTTTGGTTTTTCTTGTTTTAACATAACCGATTACAAAATTGAGGACCACATCTCAGATGGGTCAGTCATGACAAAATGTGTTATCCTCGTTAAAGAAAGTATATATATATATATATATATATATATATATATATATATATATATATATATATATATATATTTATATATATATGTGTGTGTGTGTGTGTGTGTGTGTGTGTGTGTGTGTGTGGTTTCATATCAATAATCATGAGAGAAAACTCCAAGTCTGACACTGACTCAGTCTTATGTAACGTGACTCTTGAAAATGAACTACCGCTATGTTCTATGTACATATGATTTTGTAACAACCATATCACAAGCCAGAAGACAAAGCATTCATAACGCAGCGAAATATGTTGATACTCCATGTACAATACAAATTATGAAAACATCAAAAGTGTTTATTCAATAACTTAATATATCGTACAGAGAGTATCGTGCAGCTAACATCGTACAGAGTATCGTACAGAGCATTGACAGAGAATATCGTACAGGGGGTATCGTACAGAGAATATCTCACAGACGGTATCATACAAAGAATATCGCAGAGTATCGTACATAGTACTGTACAGATAATATCGCACAGAGAGTATCGCACAGAGTATTGTACAGAGAATATCGTACAGAGAGAGACTCGTACGGAGAATATCGCACATAGGGAATCATACAGAGAATATCGCACAGAGTATCGTACATAGTACTGTAAAGAGAATATTGCTGCTCTCCTTTATATTGAAACCATAGACGATATGAGGGCTCACATCCAACTTCAACAGTTGTGGCGTTTTCTCAAAGCCAATCATTTTCGATTAAGGTATTATGGGGTTACGGGCTACATGAAAGAACTACTTACGTCTGAAATTTAAGAGTTTGACAACATAAGTGCTCCAATGACTACGGTCAATTTTACGTTTACAGCACACATGTTGATACATTTTTTCATCGAATTTTACTCAGTTCAAATTACGATCATTACGTATGTCAGATTGATTTTAGTACGGTATCACAACAAAGTAAAGTCATCAAGTTTGTAGAACACTGGTGAGACTATTTACATACATATATGTCGGCGTGGTAACAATGTACAAGGTTATAGTCAATCGCCATATATGAGAGCCGCTTTGCTTAGCGGAGATTGTTTAGAGTGGGTCTCACATGTCTCACCTACTGCCACAAAATGAGGAACAAAACTGCTCATACTTCGCTAAATATATGGAAAAGTATTAGCAAGATAACATAGATAAAAAGAGGTTCAATCGTTGCGGGCCGTTAAAACTGTCCTCGTCCGTTGAGCCACAACCATTACAACCATTATTGAACACTGCGGTTGTCCCTTGTAAAGGTGTGACAAATGTTTGCATAACTGCGTTTCCGTCATGTTTATGTTTCGTAATGTTGTGTTGCATTACCGATACTTATATATATATATATATATATATATATATATATATATATATATATATATGCACACACACACACACATAACCCACAAACTCATTGACACTTGGTGATATCACATAATATCGATTTGTCTACTATTTACCTGAAGAAGGCAGGTTAGAATCCCGTGTCCAGCTTTCATTATTTACAGGTGTTTTGCAAAAGGTGTATCACCGAGAACAAAGACGTCATGTTGATATGTGTTACTGATCTTAAATCTGAAATTAAAAGTTTGCTGTTATTTATCTATCTATCATATATATATATATATATATATATATATATATATATATATATATATATATATATATATATATAGATATAGATAGATAGATAGATAGATAGATAGATGTAAAGGAATTCTCATTAGCCTGCGCAACCATCGTAAATTCCAATTTACACAGGAAAGTCAAGGAAGAGCGTATTTTTATAACTACAGCCATGTCAGAAACGTTCTATGGCACCTCCGCAGTTTTTGAATTCTCACTCAACTTGACTATGTTGTTTCAGGAATAACAAATTTTGATTACTTATTAATTATTTCTGCTTACTTTATAACGATTCCGTGTTTTGGTTTGATTTCTCTGACAAATTGCTTGAGGTCAATATATTCTGCCGCAAAAACGATTGTGCTCTTTTAATATTTCAAGACTGCATATATCTAACCCTTAATGAACATCTGACCAATTTTCAAGTCATCCCGCGATTACGAGAGCGCACATACTTCACTGGGTACATGGTACTAACGTGGACGGAAGAGTAAATGCAAAGAATCTTCATTGCAATGAATAAAAGAAACCCTTTGCAGCCAGTACTTGACACAGCCACGTAGTGCATGTCATCTGCACTCAAAACGTGCGTACTGATAATAACTTTTTGACTAATTAACTAATAATAATAATAATAATAATAATAATAATGCCAATCGAAGCGATCGGAGAAAATATGTGAAGTCATAAAATGGGATGTCATAAAACACATAATATTTTGTGTGTGTATATATATTTTTGTTATAAACTATGTTAATCTAACATCAACCCAAAATTTAAATTTGTTCAATTATTCCATCTTTTTCCAATTTTTTATTCTTGTGTGTAATTCCTTTGTTATGCAAACAGGTGATTGTCTGGGTTTCGCTTGGCGTTTCGTGTTTCCTTTGTGAATATAAGCTGTTTCTTCCTTTGACGATGAGCTTGATTGGCGCTAAACATTAGGAAAGTGTTTCCTATGATACCAAGTTGTATGTCCATAAATCAATGTCATTACCTTCGTGATTTACTTTATATTTCATTTTTTTTTTTACTGAAAATCACAATACTTTAGCGCCATTAAATTTTAGCAGATCTGCAATTTTTGCAAGTTAGTTTGGCAAATTATCGATTGGCAAAAATATAAATTATGCTGGTTGTTTTACTTTTACTAAATTAAAAGCCATACGTTTGTTCATACTACTCCATGTCAACAAAGACACTATAAACATTTTCGTCCTTTTATTCCATGATAGCACCATACCGAATCGTTGGCAACAATGAGGGATGTTTAAAAATTAGAGATACACGATCAATTAGAGCGTTTCTTTAAAGTAACACCCACAAGTCCCCACTCTCGTGCTGCATTCTTCATATAACATGGCGACTTTGTAAAGTTTGCTACTAATTTATACTCCTGTTAAATCTTTCAGAATTGTCCAACTGTGTAAACGTTTCTCTATAGCAATCTATCATACATATTGTGTCATCGCTTAATGTTTGCGATCGTAACAATTTTAGCGAAAATTAGATTGTTCTCTCAAATTTAAACTCGTTAAACTTGTGTGTTTAACAGTATCAAACTTATTAGATGTAAATGTCATATTTTTATTTGAACATAAATTTTTGTTATTTTTAATAATCTTAGGCTTGCATTGAAGACTATATTTTTGCACGATGTATCACATTGTTAAATAGAATATAAATAACTCCGTGGATGAGAAGATAATACGTTGATTTCATTCAAAATCGTTCCACAGATACATACTATTCAACGAAATTCATCTACGACGAATTTTTCACCCGTTATCTTCTCTTTGCTTGTTGAAGAATTCATAAAATCACAAAGGCGTTGCAAAGAATCGCTGGTGTTTTACAGGAATCTTGGAAACATTCAATGATCTTTGTTTCTTTCTCAGATTTAATCTGCCTTCTATTTTGTCCTAGGTTTGTTTTGTCTGTCTCTCTTTTCTCATTTTTTCCTGTCATTCATATATGTGTCTTAATGTCCCTGTGTACACAATTGATTTTAATTGATTTAAGAAAATGTTTAAAGGTAGTGTTCGCCATGAAGTAAATGTTAAGCCGCACATCAAAGTTAAACTTGTTTGTAAATCCAGATTTTAAGGCCTAGTGATATCGGTTAATAGCTTTCAGCTCGCTTTATTGAAAGCCCCATGTTTGAGACAATCTGTTCACTATTCAAAATGTTATCTTGAAATTGTTGATAAAACTGAATAAACAAACACAAAGATCAATCATTTTGTCGTGTATGAAAGCCAGCTTCATAGAGGTTTTATTTTATTTCTCTGCCAACGTCATATAATTGACTATTGATAAAATCCATTTTATCCGTGAGAGATCAAGATCACTCAGAAAGGTCACAAAAAAAGTGATACTTTTATTATATATTTTATCAGATTGTATGCCAATGTCACGGTGCTGAATATTTAGAATATTATTTAAATATTAAGCTGTCGTGGTTGTTTAATATAAAGTTATACACTGCACTGATCACAATGTTGCAGAGCAGAGTTATTGTGCCGTAGAATGGTTTCAAGAGCTGCCCTCAAGGTACAGAAGTAGCTGACAGATAAAGCGGACATGTTCAAAATATAATGGGCACTTCAACGTATGAGATAATCTTTCTAGAATTCATTCCAAATTACATATTCTTCTAAACTTAGGCGATTCCCACATAAAGTCTGAATACCGGTGAGCAAAACCATCAAAGTACTTATGTTTGACACGTTCAGGTATACAATGTTTGCTTCGGTACATATTCTCAAAATATAACAAAGTCCATTCTTATCAAAAGATAAAACAAGACACAAGAGTGTTATAGTCCTGAACACATCCATTATCTAGAATCGATTTCCGAGTCATAAACTTCTTTGTTTAAACATATTTATTACCAAGAGAATCACAAATATGTACGCAATGCACACAATACTGGAAGCGTGTTTCTTCTACTTATAACTTACTTAAATTGTTAATGAGCATGCAGGAAAGATTTATGAGAGAAAGTCAAGATAGGTGACGTACACACACACACACACACACACACACACACACACACACACACACACACACACACACACACACACACACGCACGCACGCACGCACGCACGCACGCGCGCGCGCGCACGCACTCACACACATCTTATGCGTGTACGCCCCAACCCTCTGCTCCACCCTAGAGGAGAAAGACCAGTTCTACGAGGCTCTGGATCAAGCAATATCCAGTATCCCCAACACTGAAGGCCTCTACCTACTAGGAGACTTTAATTCTAGAGTGGGAACTGACCACGAAGCCTGGCCCACTTGTCTCGGCTCTCATGGAAGGGGCAGGATCAACGAGAACGGTGAGCGACTGCTAAAGATGCGCTGCTCCCACAGCCTATGTGTTACCAACACCTTCTTCATATGCAAGGAAATCCACCAGGTGTCATGGAGACACCGACGTTCGCGTCACTGGCACCAGCTAGACCTCGTCATCATCAGGCCCGCGGAATTGGCCAGTGTCCTCCTCATCCGCAGCTACCACAGCGCCGACTGCGACACGGGCCACTCTCTCGTAGCCAGCAAGGTGCGAATAATACCCAAGAAGTTGCACCACGCCAAGAAGAAGGGTCGCCCACGCATCAACACCTGCTGTGCAAGCAACCCAGAGAAGACACATCGGTTCATCAGCAAGCTGTAGGAGGCTCTCACCAAAGAAACACCTGATGACACCATCAACTCCAAGTGGTCCCACCTCCGAGACGCTATGTACAATTCAGCATTACTGCCTACTGGAAGAAGGAGCGCAAAATTACCGACTGGTATGAGGCCAACTGGGAAGAGATGGAGCCCGTGACTGAGGGGAAGAGGAAACCCCTACTGGCTTACAAGGCTGCGCCTAGTCCTAGTACACTGAAAGCCCTCAGAACTGTCAAGAGCAATGTCCAGCGGACCGCCCGCCACTGCGCCAACACCTACTGGCTGAACCTCTGCATCAGTATACAGACAGCTGCCGACTCAGTATACAGACAGCTGCCGACACCGGGGATGCAAGAGGCATGTACGAGGGTATTAAGAAGGCGACAGCCCCCCCCCCTCCAAGACCGCCCCGCTCAAGTCCAAGACGGGCGAAGTCATCACAGACCAGGGGAAACAGCTGCAGCGCTGGATTGAGCACTATCTCGAGCTGTATGCAACCCAAAACGTCGTCACCGACACCGTCCTGAATGCCATCCCAGACTTGCCAGTCATGGAGGAACTAGACACACCGCCCACCCTGGAAGAGCTCAGAAAAGCCATCGATTGCCTCGCTTGTAGGAAGGCCCCTGGGAGCGACGACATACCACCTGAAGTCCTCAAGAGCGGGAAACCTGCACTACTCCAGCCCTTGCACGAATTCCTCTGCCTCTGCTGGGAACAGGAACACATCCCCTAGGACATGCTAGACGCCAACATCGTCACTTTGTACAAGATCAAAGGTGACCGTAGCGACTGCAACAACTACCGGGGCATCTCCCTCCTCAGCATCGTCGGAAAGGCTTTCACCCGTGTCGCCCTGGTGCGCTTGCAGACCCTAGCCTCCCGCGTCTACCCAAAATCCCAGTGTGGCTTCCGAGCCGGCAGGTCAACTGTAGACATGATCTTCTCACTACGCCAGCTGCAGGAGAAGTGTCGTGAGCAGCAGATGCCCCTCTACATCGCCTTTATAGACCTGACGAAGGCGTTTGACCTGGTCAGCCGGAGCGGACTCTTCAGGCTCCTGGAGAAGATCGGCTGCCCCCCACGACTGCTTGCTGTCGTCACGTCGTTCCACGAGAACATGCACAGCACAGTGTGCTTCAACGACGCAACATCCGAGGCCTTCCCAGTCAGCAGTGGAGTGAAGCAAGGCTGCGTCCGTGCGCCGACGCTCTCTACCATCTTCTTCTCCATGCTCCTCCAGTACGCCTTCAAGGACTGTCACTCTAGGGTCGGACTCTTCAGCCACTCGCGAAGGTGCAGATAGGACACCCAACCGGAAGCTACACCATCGTCTCCCGAAGACGGACGGATGCCGACGAATGCAATTATCCTGCTACCAATTAAGCGAATCGCTAAATCAGTACTTAGTGTATATTGGACTGTTTTCGCCTGTAATCATGACTTTTCTTATTCAGTTTAAACTGTTTCATATCCATGTCACAATTTTCTTGTGTATTTTCTCACTAATTATAAATTTTTACTGAATTCTTCAGCACATACAAACCACTCCTTTTATTCATGAGGAAAAAAAAAATCCTAGTATAATTATTTTGCTAATGCTCAAATTCTTCAGCGGGTTAAACATTCTTCTTGTGTCTGGTCCAACGTTTTAAACCAATTATGCCTCAGTGTTTCATATAAATGTCAGAAGTATCAGCCACCAAATTGACGACCTTGTATCTATAACTATACGATTGGGTATAATTTCTTTACTGAAATTCACCTTGACGATAAATCTAAACAAAATACATGAATGGGAGGGATTCTGAACATTTCGGATGGACACAAACTACTTCTAGTTTTTCTTCCGTTGTTTGTGAGTTCACAGAGAATTTGCACCCATCTTAGTGAAAGTACTGAGTATTTGCACTTTTCCCATGATGCACTGCGCCAATTAGTCGGGGTTTAAATCATCGTATACTTCCTATTATGTAAACAGCTACACGACTTTCTAATCGGGAGACACACCACCCTGAAACGTCAGGGACATTTATTATAACACCTGCAACGCATCTGACCGAATAAAACTTGAGTGCATTTTATTATGGGACTTATGCAAAGTATTTTTATAGAATGTGAAACAAGGTATTAATTCCTAAATTTAAAAAGTTAAGGAAGTAATTGAAATTTATTCGCACGAATTGATGATTAGTTGGCGAAAAGAACTTCTAGAGTTATGAGTTATCAGAAGATATGAATTTACAAACTGTTGGACGACTCACTGTAAGGCCCCTTCCGTTTCCTTGTATACATTAATGAAATAGCTAAAGTTTAAAATCCCTTGTTTAGATTATTTGCAAGGAGATTCCCATTTACACTGCGCGTCTCCAGATCTAATTTTCATTCGAAGCGTATTAAACGATGAGTTTTACAAAGTTTCGGACTGGACAAATTTTTGGCTTGTTAAGTTTAATCTATTCAAAACAATGTACGTCCTTTTCGCTAACAGGGAACTTGACTACATACCCGACCCCGAATTGTCAGATGAAAAGATGTGTTTTGTTCCATTACATGGACATCTGTGAATTATTTTTCATCGAAAGGTTCTTAGGGTAAAACTTTCGATTTTATAATCAATCTGCATTTATGCGTATTGTAGAACTAAACAAGTTGAAATACGCATTATCAAAACAAACCTGAATAAATTTAATAAACCTTGATTTGCCCAGTTCAGGAATACGAATTTGAAAGTTGGTCTTCCTGGGCTAACTTAGATTCTGACAAACGTAAAAAGCTACAACCTGATGCAGCCAGATTAGTCTCTGGACTGCCACAATTTGCAAGCAGAGCACTTTATCTTAAAACTGGATGGTCTACTCTCGTAGAAGGCCTATTAAAAAAAAAAATCTTTATTGCTTTTATAAATTATCAACAGGATTATATGACTAGTTTAGTCCTTGTTCACAAGACACGGTATCTTATAATCTGTGAGACTCGAACAGTATCATTCAGGATCGGTAAAAGCTCTGTGCTAGAAAATATCGTATAAACAAATATATTAATCAAAGAACAATGTGCCAAAATCCACGAGAACTATTCATCTATACTAACCTTCAAAAAAGGAGCTACACAGTGCAGAATTTCTTCTCTCAGTTGTATAGCTTTAGTATTAAGCGAGCTTCTGTAAAATTAAGACACCAATGGAGTTGACTCAGTCATGATTTATTTATATGCGATCTTATCGCCGATCCTTCCTCATCTTGTGGATTTCTTATAGAAAACAACCATCTTTTCTTTTTTGTCTAATAATGCAAGGAATTAGCATTTGCAGT
The DNA here is from genome assembly GCA_016617855.1 of Megalonaias nervosa. Lineage (NCBI taxonomy): Eukaryota > Metazoa > Mollusca > Bivalvia > Unionida > Unionidae > Megalonaias > Megalonaias nervosa. Next base: position 998 of record JAECUM010014925.1, on the reverse strand, counting down.
GACTATCATTAACGGATATTGATATTAATTATCGTACACTTTTTTTCTGGCAATGAATGTTTACTCAGCAGAACAAAACATTTTGCTACAAAAGGTAAGGACGAAAGTTTTACTTAACAATTACAATTAGAATTGTACCGACCAGACCACACTAATCTTTGCATCCCTCCGCTCTTATCTTACCTCTTTTTCTTTACTGTATTCATGTTTCTCGTCTCATTATATATACAGTACTCAGCAAAAAGGTACGACAATACACTTCTTGTGTTTGGGTGTGTGTGTGTGTGTGTGTGTGTGTGTGTGTGTGATTTGGATTTTTAACGTAGCTTTAAAAAATTTTCAGTCATATCGCTACGATGTCTGCAGTGTGGCAGTTTATAGTGATGTCTAGCACTGGGGCATCATGCCTCAGACATGTAGCATGATGTCCCACCAAGTCACATTATCCTGACACCAGGCCGACCAGTCCTAACATTAACCTCTTAATGCTGAACGCCAAGCGAGGCAGCTGTTAGTACCATTTTTGTAAGTCTTTGGTATGACTCGGCCGGGGATCAAACCCACGACCTCCCGCATCCGAGGCGGACGCTCTCACCACTTGACTGGGCCTGATGACGGAGGCTCAATGAAGGCGACGAGCGTGTTCTTTACAGCGAAGCCGACACCGTGCTGTCTAGGTTTATCCGAGGACTTTCCTTGCCAAAAAAGGGTGTAGTTGGCTTCCCTCATGGTGCCGCTGACGGCCAGTCGGGTCTCTTGAAGGCAGGCAATGTCGACGTTCAGTCGGGAGATTTCTCTGTCAATGACAGCAGTCTTCCGTGCGTCGTCGATCTGCTGCAGGTCAGCCGTGAGTCCAGGACACATGGTCCAGACGTTCCAGCTTGCGAAACGAAGAGCTGGAGTCTTCTTTTTCCTTCTTTGAGTCTTGCTTGGTTGGAGTTTGTGGCCTGCTTGTCGAGATGGTTCTCTAAGCTCCACGCACCCAGTGAAGCAGGCAG
>JAECUM010014924.1:0-25024 GCA_016617855.1 Megalonaias nervosa | reverse complement strand
TTGGCTTAGTTTCTATTCCACATTAATTTCCATGCGCCTGAAGGTGAATGGCATTGCGTTCATTTGAATGGTGTGTGTGTGTGTGTGTGTGTGTGTGTGTGTGTGTGTGTTGGCACTGATGTCAGCACCAACGCTGTGGTTGTACAGATCCTTTACTTCGAAGAGGTGCGCTTTAGATGCAATACCATATATCATACAAAGGCGTACGTCCCCAACATCCTTCTGTAGGTTTCGTAGCTGTTTCGTCTAATGTGAAGATTTGTAATCTAGAAAATTTCATGACTCGATTAGTGTAGTCATGCCTCTTAACATATTTCTGCCTACTAGCACGGGATTATAAACCAGCATAGGTAATAGCAGCTTGCCTGACAATGTTGTTTCGTTGTTTGTAGATTATACCTCCACTACACTTTATGAGTACAAAAAAGAGGAACAAAAGTAATTAAAGGCATTTATAGAGAAATTATTGGCCAAATTAAATGACAGAGTGTTTACAAACTAAATTACACTTTAATACCTAAGGATTTTTGCATCTTCGTCAATTAAACATCTCTTTCGGAGGAATAAGTACATATGGTAAGAAAGACAAGCAACAGAGATGCAGGCATAAATGCAGATTGAAAAACTGACCTACCACCACTGCACAGAGCAAACATAGCCAAGCATACTCGTTAGGATATCACGTCACAAATTAAATAAAATATTTGTGAAAATTACCCCATATGATTTTACGTCCATTTTGTATGCATGTTAACGATTGCTTAAAAAATACATCCAATATGTTGAAGCTACTACGATTTAAATTTGTTGATCTTATATAGTGTCAGTCATTCATGTGATGGGTGTGAGACCTGAATGTCTGACACACTTGCAGTACCCCTGCAATATATGCAATGTCTAACGCCTTTTCCAACGATTGTATTGGTCAGCGGTCCATAGTTATCGCATGATGTTAGTGCTTGTGATACAGATAGATTAATTAGAAAATGTTTTGAAAACTAAACAGAATTTAAATGTTGGTAAGCAGCAGGTTGAGGTAACCAAAGATGTCATAAAATGAATTCTCGAGTAGTACGCCCAGTAACAGAATCCTATTCTAGAACCACTAATTAGCAAGCAACGGCGTTTCAGACGCTGAACATATTTGGTGGAAATCTCGTTGCGGCTCACATCATAAAGGCCAACCTGTAGTTACTCCCACCCACCCACCTACACAGCCTAGATTACAGCAAGCACGTCATGTACGATTGCTATCACGCATCAAGGCCGAAGGAAGCTTTGAAATTATTGGCTAAGGAGATGACAATATACTGGCTACTGTCTTTAATACGTCGGATGAGATAGCAGAAACTTTGTTTATTTAATCTACTACCAAAGAAAACCAGCAAGTAACTTGGAAAACCTTCTGAAGTACGTTTGTGGAGGTGATCTGATAGAAATTAAAAATATTTTTCGTAATGAAAAGATTGACGCCTATTTTAAGGCCAATGACATAAATGAAATGTCCGCCTATGCCGACTTAATTGTAGACAGTAATGGTACGTTAGAACTCTGGGTGTATAATACCTATCTCGAATATAAGAGGATTGGAATTCTAAGGGCGTACAAACTGACTACACTAGAATACGATCATAGTAGAGACAACGACCACCAAATGGTAAGCGGAAAGGACGCCCAAACCTGCAGTTAGTATGAAAAGAGATCCATATGTAAACCGCCGAATGCATGCAAACAGATCCTGAGTTAATAGCTGTAGCGGGATCAGAGAACACAGTGCCCAAGGAAGCCTCAACACAGGAGCTTAACAGCCTTCTAATGCTGGAAATTCTTGGGCTCAACGCGAAGCTTTCAACGATGAGTGGCGAGCTTATTAATAACCTCTTGATACTGTAAGAGTTCGAGAACCACATCGCCGTAAAATGAAGCTGTCCCGGGTGGAAAACGATACCAGCTTACTCAGGTAGGAAGGAGAAAGGTGAGCCAAGAGATATTATTTAAAACCTGGAAGACGAACGCTGGCCAGGGTCAGCCACACTTTCAGAGAGGCTCTTCGCACTTTCTTTAGCTGGATAACGGAGACCATCAACAAAATTAATAAGGTTACAACTCTGAGATCAATCGTCTTTCCACAAGTTCGAGGAGCTATTTTTGTACACTGTACAGCCTTTCTCCATCCAGACAGGGACAGAGCCTCTGCCTCTTGGGTATATCCTGGTCCAGCAATCGACATGATGTTTCTTATGTGCCTCTGACAGACTTAACCCATTGTGTTATTGGAGATAAATCCAATATCTGTAATAAGTAAGATATAGTTCGGACTTTTCCACTCAACGTATAGTGTTACCACATGTAGGGGATCTTTTTCTTAATAGACAGAACCAACTTGGCTTTATCCACGGCGATGTCATTACCAGCATTATCGTGAAAATGTATCGTGAATTCGTGGATCATGTCCTTGCTCAGAGGATAGTAGGTATTACTGTCTATATCTACAACGTGCCTGTCTCTGAGTTGTCCTGTCATCACACCCACGACACCCACGCACTTAGAATACTTCCAATTACCCGGGTGTACTCTGGATTGACTTGATCTATTTTAACGTGGATGAGTGGATAGTTAATGAAATTCAGAGTGACATCCGAAGAGATGGTGCCTGTGATGCTGGTGGTAAATCTATACATCCTTGGAATGAGTCCTGGCAGTAAGGTATATCCCGCAGGCACAGACAGAGTGACTTTTCCATTATAGTCATGGTACACACTGGTAAACCATGTCATAAACGCAACGATTCTAGCCGTGGGTGTCTCCAAGTTATAGTAACTAGGTTCAAAGAGATAGTGGATGGTGTTACCTCCTATGTTATAATCCAGAGTAGATCCTGCAGGATCGTTATGCTATCCCACGACGTAAAAAAATTGTATCAGTGATAAGACATAATTCTGATCTCGATTATCAATGGGGTTCTCCAGAGAGATTGTCGTACCAGAAGTCACATCGGTAAAGACCAGGTTGAACATGATGATCTTACCAGGCTTAATTCAGGCGTAAAATATGATGATCACAGTTGCTACAGCCCCTACGACGATGCTGGCTGTCTAAATCTGCGTCATGGGAATATAACCGGACGGAGTCTCATCACCGGGTGACTCTGAAGTATCTTCACCGTCCTCCGCGACAGGCCCTGGTGGACTCGAAGACTGAGTGACAATTGTCACTGGAGCAGGTGGTTCTGTTGTGATCTTTTTCTGATGATCCTCATCTGCTGCGTAAGTGATGCCCATGTGGGAGGGGACTTGAGTAAGACTATATGAGATCTTAAAATCTAGCTTTTGATATAGCTACCTGACCAGCTTGACAAACTCCTCTTGAGATGTTTTTGAAAACACATCGATGGGCCTTTTGTATACGAGCTGCAATGACATCTCTGCAAACTTTGATCGCGCTCTGGGATTAGCATCTGATAAGGAAATACCCTGAGCGATGTTACCCGAGGAGGTGATTCTTGTCAGTTTGGTCTAAGCAGTCATGAGTGTGTGCACGTAGTTATAAAGACTCTGAGGCATCGCCACGACTCCCACTGGGTTGATTCCTGGGCTGGTGGGTGCTATGAAATATACAAACCCAGCCACAGCATCGTCGTCCTATTGCTGTATATAGTCGATGAACTTATGACCAGTGATAAGTGTGTTTGAATCTCCTATATCGTGGATGGGAATAGGATATCCCCATGGGTTCGATTCCAGAGAATTAAACTCTCTCCAGTTCGATTCTGCAGACTTATCGGGCAAAGTCACCTTCATCTCGTTGAGGATACTCATCACAGTGTGAAAGACATGATATCGAAGAGCTGATCTGGTCATGTTATTCGTTCCTTCAGTCAAGTCATACAGGCTGATGCCACAGGCTGTGGTGGCGCAGTAAAAAGCGAAGTTAATCTGATTCTGGGTACAGGACATCAGTCTCTCCATCGACTTAGGATATAACCATGCCTCGGCTATGCAATTAGCCATGATGACACGCTGAATAATAGTCGCTCCTCCTGGGTTTCAAATATTATCCCCGGATAACCCTACTGAGTCCATCCATGGGTAACTTCCGAGGTTTCTTTTTTTATAATTTTCTGTCCAGTCATACAAAGTCGTGGTTCGAAAGGACTTATCCACATCATAGTACACTTCAAAGAGAGATCCTCTAGAATCTTTCTCTGCACAGCATTAGGACCGGAATTACCGTCAGGAAATATAATCTGGGGCTGGAAGAGGCATAGAGGATGTGGAGAAGAGCATCTTCTTTCTCTGCTGGTACGGGATTGGGTTATGTCCAGTCTTAGACACGTCGCGGACACCTCGTCCGGAGACGGGATCAGGTATAGCTCTGTGTTGAGCCCAAGAGACAATCGCCGCCAACTCCCAATTTCGCCCTGGATCCACCAGAGATTTGATTGCCTTCAGATGCTATGATATTCTATCTATTTCACTGCGGTAAGGAGTCTTGTCCCTCAGATGATGAAAATTGCCATCCAAACAAGACAGAGAAATCGTCTGAACTGAGCTGATCCATCGAGGACCTGTATCATCATAAAGGAAGGAAGACAGCGACAGGTAAATCTCTCATCGCTCTTAGCAAAATGCTCTGCAATACCGTTCTCCTCCAACACTGATGGGACGGCTACCTCCTTGACATAGGTCTCCTCCAGCTCTCCAGTCACTCTTTTTTAGCTCTCTTACCTCTATTCTGGCATTATCATTCTCACTCTCTGAAGTACTGCTGTCTGATACTTCCATCGATATTACTGTCATCTACTGGAACTCCGCAGTGAGTCAGCTGGATATATTTCTTATCAGCAGTCATAAGGTATAGATTGTTTTTTTTTTTTTCATCCAATCTGAAATGATATCTGCTAATTTCGGAGATGGATCTGTCTGAAAGATATTATTGGCTGAGAAGCTTGTTGAGAAGACTCATCTGATACTTATTACTGATATCCAAGAAGGTTATTATTTATCTCTGAGGTGTCTGTTCAAGATATATATCTCTGGCGACATTGGTATATTCCTTTTTTAATGTCTCTACATCTTGACCCGTGGAAATATCAGAAACCTCACCACGCTGAGAAAATGAGGTGAATTCTATTTTGTCGAGTCCGTACATCTCATTTCGGTATCTATCATCTCTCTCCTCACAGATAGGATCCAGATGATTCAGATTCTCCAGAGGCACTTCGTCCACGATATATGGTCCTAAAGGTATTCCTCCTACATCCATAATTAGATCGCTGGCGGTGTTATCGCTATGATCAATGTGATCACTCTTACCTCCGAGTTATGTCAATAGGATAATAGTATCAAAGACATCAGCGATGAGTCAGTTTAGAAAGAAGTTAGACCTTTACAGGATTGCCAGACGTCCTAATGGCATCGAGGAGGTCAAGACAGATATAGTGATCTTTAACAATCCCCCGACGATTGATCAAAATCAGATGCTGACGGTGAGGTTTCCTAACTTAGGTGTTCACGATGTGATTGTTCCCGAATCAGTTCGTCTGGCCTTTAAGATTGCTCTGGATATCACATCGATAGCCAATGCTCAGGTGGTCGATGGTAATCGCAGGCCGGTGAATAATGTAGGACGAGCTCTCATTCAAAAACTCGTGGTTAAGTTTGAGGAAGTGGAGGTGATGTTCATCGACGATTATGATGTGTACATGAGCTACACGAATCTGTGGATGAGCCATAATGTCAGAAACAACCCTGTGTATCCAGGCATAGCCAATGGCACGGCAGATGATATCAACCGACGAAGACTGGGATGTACCACCGGTGGAGCTGCCGCTGATAAAACCAACGCCGCATCGGCAGATGCCTTGTCCAATCGTTTCTGTATTCCTCTCGACTTGGAAATCCTGGACAGTCACTTGCCCTTTCATCCTAATGGGTTCTATGACCGATTGTCTGTAGAGTTGTATTTCAAAACCTACAACCGAGTCCTGCTGTCCACGAACACCAATGCGAAGTATGCTATCACTGACATCGCTCTGGATTTTGAGATAGTAACCTTCACAGAGATCTCTTCTATCGTCAATTCATTGGTACAGAGTACTCAGAGTTATTTTCTTCATAGAGTTTTGAGGCATAGAAAGATTCCTTTGAATAAATGTGATAGCACCTGGAATATCAACATGCGGACAGTCTCCAAGTCGCTTAAATCAATCGTGCTCCTGTTCGAGGATAACTCAGGAACTCCTGCGACTAACCAGAATTTCAATCGTATTACTACAGTGTGTTTTATAATCCTTTGATTAATAAAGTATATGTAGTCATCGAAGGAGTTCCTAATCAGATTTATGCATCAGGACTCAGTCGTTATCAGCAGTTCGAGGAGGCAGCGAGAAGTTTCTTCAGTGAAGTCACCAAACAGGATCAGATGTCTTTCACAGGTATTGGAGACTTTTTCCTGAATCGATTTGTTCTGGTCCTCCACATGAGAATTGTAGAATAATGCTCTTCATGGTACTGGCAGAAAGATTGACAACACTACGGATGGTATTACTCTGTTCATAGAAAAGACCGCCGAAAGAGCAGGAGCTTTGACTTGCTATGTCTACTTGATCATGGATGCAGGGTAAGATATGAATGAAATCCTCGCACAGCTAGAGAGAAACTACCGCGCTGAGGAAGACGATGACTCAGAGACATTAGTGACCCTAGATAAATGTGCAGACTTATCCTCTATCCCAGATAACCGAAACGTGCTATTATCTCTGGCCCTTACTTCCAGACGTGCCAAGATATCTGTGTGGGTCATCACCCAGAAGCATAATGCTGTAGCTAAAGATTTTAGAGAACATGCCTCCTTTATCGTCTTATTCTACTGCAAGGACTCTATCTCGTTTGATTCTGCCATGAGAGAGAATGATATTCTCAGTCAAGAGGATCGACAGAGGGCACGTTCTTATCTGGACTCAAGGCACACGGAGCTCTTTTGCCGAGAAAAGATCATCCCACGGGTCACTATTACTTATTCTGATCACGAAAACACATTACATTCTCTTAAGATTAACTAGCAATATGAGAGATGTATTATAGTATATCATCATGTCTCACTGGGAGTCTCACCCTATCTATGACAACTATGAGAGTGATCAGTATGGCAAATTCAGGCACATCTGGTCGAAAAATATCACAAACCCACTGATCAGCAATATGGGGTACGACAGGGTGTGCGTTTCTGGTCCATATGGCACTCGGAAAATTATGCCAGTGTCAAGGCTCGTATATGACTGTCATTATGGCTTGGTTTATGAAGGATTAATCATTGACTACATTAACAGAAACAAAAACGATAGTAACATCGGTAACCTGAGGGCAATCTCATAAATGCAGGGCCTGGAACTACGTTCAAGGCGATCAGTGATAGCGATCAACATGGAGACCGGAGAATCGAGGACCTTTTGACTCCATGAATCAGGAGGCGCTTGCCTTAAATATGAACCCTGCTTATGTAATGCGCTGTTGTGAACGTGTATGTAAAGCTTTGAAATAAAAAAAATACAGGAGGCCGCTACACATTCAGGTTAATGCCAGTGATGTATTCCATTACGGCTAGTCATTTTTCCTTATTTACGTGATCTTTCTTCTTAGTGTTAGTTTCTTTCTTTCTTCTTAGATAGTCTTTCCTCTATTATTTTGTCCCTGAAAATGGAGATAGGTTCGAATTCTGTATGGAGATGAATGTCTGACTTATTTCCATGTCTTAGTACAGTTTGTTGACAAGGACATTTGAAGACAGGGGCCGCCGATTATAGCGTTGTTTCTGCTCTGACCCCTTCTTCATATTAGAAAAAGGGATCCAGGGCCATGAGGTAGGGGCCGTCGATATAGTGTTTTCTTTTCTAATAGGTCTGTTATCATTTACTTTTTACAGCCATCCGAGTATAGTGATTTCTTCTCTAATAGGCCTGTTATCATATACTATTTATATCTCCTGGCCTAATTAGCATATTCTCTAAGTAAAAAATCTATTTAGAGGACTTTATCATATAATATATATATATAAGTATATATATATATATATATATATATTATATATAAGTATATATATATATATATATATATATATATATATGCTTTTGTTGTGGTAGTACAGTAGATCTCTTTTACTTCGAAGCGGTTCGCTTTAGATGCAATAACATGCATCATACAAGGCGTGCGGCCCCAACATCCTTCTGTAGGTTTCATAGCTGTTTCATCCAATGTGAAGATTTGTAATCTAGAAAATTTAATAACTCGATTAGTGTAGTCATACCTCTTAACATAGGTCTACCTACTAGCACAGGATTACAAAGCAGCACAGGTAATAACATCTTGCCTGTTCACGTTCTTTCGGTGTTTGTAGATTATACCTCCTCCTCTACACTTTGCGTGTACAAAGAATAGGAACAAACGTAATTAAAGGAATTTGATGAGAAATTATTGACCAAATGAAAAGAAAGAGTTTTGCTAGACTAAACTACACCTTAATACCTAACGATTTATGCATCATCGTACAAAATCTCAATTAAACAGCTCTTTCTGAGGAATTAGTACATATGGTAAGAAAGACAAGCAACATAGTTGCAGCAAAAATAAAAACAGATTGAAAAGCTGACCTACCGCCACAGCACAGAGCAAACATAGCCAAGCACACTCCTTATGACGTCACGTCACAAATTAAATTAAATTTAAAAAAAGTTAACCTGAACAGAAGAAACTATAATCGATTAAGAGATTTTGTGGATATGTATAATGCTTGACATTGTGCAAGACTAAATCTGATATCACAAATTTGATCGAGCTGTTCTAGGGAGGGGAGATAACCTAGAGTGAATATGACGCGTTGGTCGCACTATTCGCAAGTGGGCCTCTTAAAGCAGTTCTGACCCGAAAAAGGCATGCGCAACGAGCGCTAATTCTATTCTCACGCCTAAATGGTAAGCGGATACTGTAACCTGAGCAATCGCATGTGTGCGCGCTTAACAGTCACAGAAATCATATAACATGTCTGCTTGTGATGTCATAGAAGAGTATGGGAAGCGACGCCGTGAAGCTGCTCGTGAACAGCAGGAATTGATTCAAAATGTTATAAAAGGCCTCAAAAACGTCAAAGATATGTTGCAGTCGCTGAAGATTGCACGAGAAGACCTCACAGTGGGCTTTGAAAAGAAACATTTGCACGCTGATTAAACCAAGAAAGGAAATTGCTGAACGTGCAGAAGATATTAAAAGGTCAACTCGGACAACAGCGGAACAAGTACCAACGCTAACGGAAACAAAAGAAAATCCGAGTCCAGTTCGTAAAATAGCCCAACGCACCGGAAATATCAAAGAAGTAACAGAAGCAACTGCAACCTATTGGATATTTACTACAGGTGATTAGGGAAGTCAAAAAAGAAGCTGGTGACATTGAAGAAGCCGTTGTTGTACTTGCAAAAGGCACCAGTGTACTTGATGAAGACGTTAGAGAGGCAATGACTAGGATACCTCACGTGCCACCCGAATGCAAGTCGCATGTAAACACTTCCTCAATACTTTAAAAATGTAGCTCGCCAGGCAATCTTCATACAAGCTACAGAAGCTGCTCTTACCTAACCCAGCAAATGGAAGAGTTCGTGCTAAAAATACCAAAGAAACATGATAAATAAATGAACGTTGAATGGCCTAAAATCGTACCCAGGGCGTTTACTGGAAAGAAACAATTTAGCGGTGAAAGGTGAAATCTATGTGTAAAACCATATAATGCATATGAGAGCAAAAGAATTGAAGAAGGTGGATCTTTATGGGCAGAATATATGGAACGGTTCATACCTCATCAGTGATGCAACTACAACAAGAACGCCATGACAACACGAGGCTATACAAAGTCCTAGGTCTCGAATACCTCGACTATACACTGAAACACCTGAATATAAAAAACAACGAGAAGAACTTGGACAAGAACAACGGTCATATCAGGAACATCAAAACCACGTAATACGTGTACTACAAACATCTGCACCAGCACAACTAAATCGTGTATCACCACTTACAAAAACACAAGAAGAACAAAGACGTAAAAGAGAACAAGAACAATGTGAAAAGTGGTTGGCACAACAATCTGCACCCGAATGTTGCACACAAGAAGAACATTCCGAATGGGTTAAAAAAAAAACAAATAAAAAGGTATAAGAGAGAACCAAAGTAAAGACCTGTTGCACAAACATCATAACAGAGACCTGCAGCACCCACACCGGAGCAATAAAGACACATAGAACTATTAAGCGAAGAGTTAGCTACAAAAGTTGCACAGAAAACACAACCAAAACAAGAAGGCCTTGGTGTTCTATGTGGCCCTAACGACCTTGCTGAGCGATTGGAAACACTTATGAGATCAGTTCGTGTTCGTGTGGACAACAACGCACCAGAAGGAATCAATGACGCCACATCGATTTTTTTCAGCAACTACTTACCAATGATATCATGGGCAGAAATATATATCGAGCTTTGATGAATGAACTTTTTGGAGATATCCATGATGCATAAGACGAAAATCATTCGTACAACACGATGATGAGTTCTGAATCGGTTGAGACGCTGCGTGTTTTACGTGAAATATATGCTGCCGCGCAGCAAGGTATTGTAAATACAACTCTAAGCATTACCTCGATGATTACAATCTCACAAAACAAGCCAGTTTGCTACATCTGGTATAATAACCGATCACAACCAATTTGGTGGTCTGCCCGCGAACAATTCGTTGTGTTTTCAGCAGACACTGGCTTATATCGTCAGGGTTATACACTGGTTTGGATTTTCACCAACAGTCGAACTAGATGATTCGATATCGATTACGCCCGCAGCACCTGTGTATCTTCCGTGCCATAATAATCAGTTGACACATATTTGTTTTGCTCTTCTGGAACAAGACAGGCACTTTCTGATCTACTGGGTGAAAAATTGACGATACATCTATACATTAGAGATCGACCTGGTGTTTAATAGAATGACTGACTCGATTTGAGATCGACTACAACGATTAGTGACTAAAGAACCACCAAAAGCAGTTACACTACCATCAACAGAAACAATACCGAGTGCAGTTGGTGAAATCATTACGGAAGCCGCTCAGTAACGATTGTCAGATTCAGTGATTGCAAATTGGCATTGGGGCGTGGATTTGGACGGAAAACCCTGATGTAGAACTTCCAAATCAAGGCCATCTTGGAACCATCGCATTAGCACGTGAAAATGTCCAAATGTTGGATGCACTGGAAATTTAAATATTCTATTACGACTCTATGCTCTTAAAATAAGTAATAGAAAAGAGTGAGAGCTAATAAGTTTTGTAAAATTCAACAAACAATTGTATTTCTCTAGTGAAAAATGTTAAAAAGCTGAGTGTGCACGAAATATATTTTTTCCCAATAAACAAGACCTTATTAAGGTCACAATCAGAATTTTATTTAAAGAAACTATTACCTAATGGAAATCAAATTCTGGAAGGTTCCAAATGTTTACAAGATAAAATCATAGTTACTAGAAGGTCTGTAACTAAAATTATAATAAAGAACGTAGTAAACAACATAGTGCCATTGATTCAGATCAAGATAAATTTATTTATTTCTATTAATAATTATCCTAATATCAAACTAATGATCAGAGAGAAAATATTATTTAATTTTAGTTGTTTACAGAATACAAAAATCAACGATTTTGCTCAGGTACACAATGAATTTGATTTTGGGCAAGGTCAGTACCAAATACAACTTTACATAATCCGCAGCATCTTATGAAAATAATGTTAAAAAACTAACAAACAAACAATGCAAATTAAATATACATCACAATTCCAAAGGCTAATATTTTCTATAATTGTATGACAGTTGTACCCGTGAAAAAGAGTAATTGGTTAGAAGTGCATGTGCCTGTTGCACCTGGACGTGACCAGTCCGGACTGGGTCTGCCTGTCGTACAATTGTACTACGTGATTGTATTATTAATAGAAGAACTATGATGGACCCTCATTGTTACTTACGTCAAAAATAACTGAAGTGGAGAAACAGCTGCGAGATGAAATCACCAAGATAACCGCATTAATCGTAAAATACAATCGTTTGGTTGTAGTGTTGCTACGGCAATAATTGTTGGTCTTGAAGTTGCTGGAATCACAACTACAGCAACCATTGTAGGTGCAGCAGCCCGAATTATTGTCGAGGCTATATCGACAGTAACCGGTGCTTTTGATGGCGCTAGCAAATTAATGTCGATATTATTGCATTCACGAATACGTGTCTATTCAGAACTGCTTGCGGTGGTACAAGCAGTCTCAATACGATTAGTAAACTGTATTCAGTAGCTGTCAAGGATAAAACAGTTAGCATGACCGAGTTCGGGACTGTGCTGGCGCAAATTGAAAATCACCCACAACTCCGAGTACAAATAAGGGGCTGTGCGGTTGCGGATTTACAGACAAACAACCGTACAGCAAAACAATCTTCACTTTCGTGGATCATTACTGCTAATCATCTACTGGTTGTACATTGTATGTCGCTTGCTTGCCAAATCACGAAGGTGTAGTGGCTGTGGTTTTGGGTTAGTACCCAAAGGGGAAAAAAGCCAACCAGCCCAATCTGACACTGCTATGGTATGTAGTTTAAATTGACTAACTACAATCAGTGGAAAATCAGTCAGTCCCGACCCTTTCTGTCAAACCTAAATTTAAAATAAAATTTTCCTTACTTTCATTAGATTAATACCAATGTAATATTTTAGTCTGTAGCGAAATCTACTAGTCTCTGACTAACGAACTAATATTAGTTTCCAACCCTGAAAATGTCTACATGAAATCATTTTTAGAATCCTGAATCTGCGTCTGACAATTATATAAACGAAATTAATTTTAAATAACATTATGGTATTGTTTTAGTATTTTAATTTGAAATAACATTATTCACTACGTTTGTATTTAAATTAAATAACATTATAATGTAGTTTGACATTTTATTTAAAATAAAACTGTTCTTACGTTTGGGTTTGAAATCAAAACAGCAGTATTCTATAGTTTTTGTATTTATTATTTAAAACAACATTATTCAATAGTTTTTGTAGCTTTAATTTAAAACAACATTATTCTATAGTTCTGGTATTTTAATTAAAATAACATTGTTCTATAGTTTATGTATTTTTAAATTTAAAACAACATTATTCTTTAGTTTATGTATTTTTAATTTAAAATAACGTTATTTTATAGTTCTGGTATTTTAATTAAAATAACATTGTTCTATAGTTTGGGATTTTAATTAAAATAACAGTATTCTCTAATTTTCGTATTTTAATTTGTAAAAAACTCATTAGTCTATAGTTAAAGTATTTTAAATTAAAATATCATTATTCTATAGTTCAGGTATATTAATTTATAATAGCATTATTCTATAGCTCTTGTATTTTAATTAAAATAACATTATTCTATAGTTTGGGATTTTAATTAAAATAACTTTATTTTATGAACAAATATGGTCACTCTTCTTCAAAACTTTAATCTCAATGACATGCCTTTCAGCAAAAGATGCAAACGCAATTTCTTTTTTCAACATTTCTCCTTTTTATCGCTGTTTTCGTTTTCTCTAATAAATAGTCATACATCTAATGAAAATCTTCAGTTCAGTGAACATTTCCGGAGAGCCATAACAGATTGTGAAATGTTTGATGTCAACATCACACTTACAGCAATTCTTTTTACTGAGAGGAGTCCTTTTTGCTTCAAAGTAAGGCGTGCGTACGCGATATTAGCATGGCCGTTTGTCCGCTGACACTATCATTGTTCAGATTTAAGATTTATTTTAATTGTTTGACGGCTAAACAATCTAAATTCTCTAGGCTATAATCGATTTACTTCTTACGTTCTGACGTTTTGATTGATGTTAAGTTTTCCGCCGTGAGCGCATCGGTTTGGAACTTCTAGATTTTGCGAGATAACCTGATAACGTTATTTTCAGGTATTATGAAGCTGGCCAATTGTCTCAAGACCATCGCGTCCATTTAACGGCGGCACCAGCCCTGCGGTCTTAGAAGATGGCGGTCAGCGCTCTCAGTACAAAAAGGCCAGCCTCGACAAGTATGTAACAGGGGAAGAGCTGGCGGATTAAACGTTGGTCATCTAAACTATCTCGGACTCCGCTTTTCGTTTGTATCGCTGAGATAAAATGTAAAACGTAAAAATATTTTGGCAAATGGGCTGTCATCAACAATGACGACACTATAATCACCCAAGCGATGGATTCTACTTTATCAACCGCATGACAATCGTGGAGGCAATAAGCGAAAAATGCATTCGATCAATGTAAATGATGTCGTATGCGCTCATAGTAAAAGCACTTTGACTCTATGCTCAACGTCAGAGAATCCATCTAGTGCGAAAGCCTTCACGTCAACTCCTAAATAAATTCTGCGAGGCTAATACTTTCTTACAGGCTGAGGTTGAACAGCGACGAACACTATACAAAAGTACAGGCGTTTGGTAAACGTGCTTGATGGCGTTGACACCACATTTATAGCTGTACATGTTGGCAACTGTGTGGATGGCATTGAAACTCTGTCAACCATCAATGCCACCCCGATGGCGATGGCTCTTGAGATTATATCGTTGGGCTGCGGGCTAATTTCTCTGCCGGAAGTTTTATAGCCTCTAGCTGAAAAAGCCAAATAAAATACGATGAAATTTTACGTGTCTTGGCCGAAACAAAGATCATCACAAATATCCGACTACATCTCTAAGGCCACTTCCAGAAAGAATTTAAGCTTATCAACGATGAAACTGAGACTTATATGTGCGTGACAAACGAAACACGGACATACTTCGGTCTTCATTGATGAGGTGGCAAAAACCTAGGCGATGGCCCTTGGAAGGGCAGAAACACGAGCAAAGATCATGAAAAGTCTCGCTGAAACTCTACATAATTATGAGTTGCGTGATGACAGCTTAAGAGGAAATGATCAAAATAGTGGAATAGCTTTCTTGTTCTTTTTCTCAACAGGGAAGCTTGAGGTATATGATACACTATGAGCATCTTAACGTACTGCTGCGGGGAGCAAAACAGAAACATATCTGCTCTCATGAAGCTAAGTATACACATTAGGGTTATTACGGGAGATATGGACACACAAGCATGAATTAATGACCAATCGGTCACTGGAAGCTTGGTGAGACCCTCAGCATGGAAATGAGTTGCTTATCTTGTTTTGCCGTAAACATTGACCCCCCCACAAACACCTTATCTGATGCAAAAGGATGGAGTATCCGTTAACAGCCTGCTCGTCAGAACGTTTGTATTACTTTCAGGATTACATGATTACATTCGGGTAAATGCTGCAGCCTCCTCAACATGTTTTTACAGCCTCTCATAAACAACAATGGCAGCATCACGTGCCATCGCCATTGTTATGTACGGTTTTACTTTCAGCAGCAGGTCGTGCACCAAGTGTTAAGCGTCATCTTTATTTGTTGCCCCAAATCATTGCCAAAAATCCAGCCCCCACAATAAAGAATGTTGCAGGTGTCAGTACAGTCAGCGGGAAAAGGTGACAATAATTAAACAAACCGTACATATTTTATCTCACCAATTCTAATTGTGGGACGTTTCAAAATCTTAACAGCATTAAAGGTAAGGGTGTTGAAGTCGTGGCAATGTCTAGAGACTGACCTGCATATTCTGTTTCATTCATATTATGTGTGCCTATTCATTGTAACAGTCACCGGTGGTTTTAATTAAACAATCCTCAACAGGATTTTTAGTTAATTAATGTTTTCGTTGTGAAGGAAAATACACAGTGGAGTCGGTCGTGGTATTAAGGACATGCATTTCAAAGTCTTGTCCAAATGTAAAATCGCTGATCGATCGCCTAAAAAATAGCAGTAGACATTCGAGTGATGCAATCAACTACCAACGTTGTATTTAACTGTATTTAACTGTTCTGTCTCAAAACTCTTATAATTTCAATCTCGAGCTAACTTCATTTTGTTTTTTATTCTGTTGTTTTGTAATTATTTTCTTTTCCGACTCTCAAAATCCATTTGCAAAGGAATATTCTCTTATTTTTATATTAGATACTTTTTAGCATCGAATAATTTTATAAACTCGAAAGCCGATTGATTTCCCTGAATAAATACGTAAAACCTCGTCGAATTTTCAAGGAGCAGTTTCAGCAAAAGGAAAGATTCTTAGAGCCATCAGAATGTTGATAAAGGTCAACTCTGGTCTAAACAGAAACATGAAGCGTAAACTTTCTCCTTGACATATCTTTAGACAAGGAATTTTCATCGATTAAAATATAAACACCGATCTAAATACAACTGGCGAGGTAACTTTGAGAGAGAGAGAGAGAGGAGCTATTGTCACGATTTGGCAACGTTGTATTTTTTCCAGACAATGGGTTTACCTCTAAGATTCCTGATAATGGCAGTAAAGATTTAACAACTCTCCTTTTGTGATTTTCTTATAACAAATTTCAAAACAATGTCA
Organism: Megalonaias nervosa; assembly: GCA_016617855.1. Lineage (NCBI taxonomy): Eukaryota > Metazoa > Mollusca > Bivalvia > Unionida > Unionidae > Megalonaias > Megalonaias nervosa. The sequence goes on along the minus strand of JAECUM010014924.1, from coordinate 8,493 downwards.
CAATTTCTATGTGTGTATACGTGCGTGTGTGCATGTTTGTGCATGTTAATGTAGCGGGGAGGATGAGTTAGTGAAGGAAGAATATTGGAAGGTCGATTCGACTAATTTAAATCGACCCAAATTTCGCACCTGTTTTGCTTCCCATGCTTCGTACGCATTTGTTTTGCATTGTTCTTTCTTAGTTTTACATCTATTTTATGACACTGGTCGCATCATGGAAAAAGCAGGCAACTTGGACAAGAATTATCAGATTCAATTGAAATCAATTCTTGTTTAAGATTTGTCCAGTGTGATTTTACCCTGATTTGTGTTATTCTTTAGGTTTGCAAGCATTCTGCAATAGAAGATCCACCCTGACTCTATCACTCCCAGGACTTTCACTTTCTGCAGGAATTCTGATGTTTGTCTCGTAACGTCTTCCTTGTTTACTATCCCATATCCTTTCATGTATTTCCTTTTTATGATCTCATCGAGCTTTTTCCTCTAGATACAAACTGGCAATTAATGGGTCTATTTGCATCATCTGTAAGTCGTCCAAGGCGATGGGCGATACCAAAATCTGCTTCAGGTAACTGCGAATATTTATTTTGTTTTTTATGTTGAAGATCCTCTTAACACAGGTTTCTACATATTCCTCTCTCTCTCTCTCTCTCTCTCTCTCTCTCAATTTTCTCTGTTTCTTGCCTAGGAACCAGTTGTTTTCCTCCTAGCCCCCGCATTTTTAAAAATGTACTGCAAATGAATAACAAAGTTGAAGTATGCACCTTGCACTCGAGTGATCTTGTGCGACCAACTCGCTATATGAAAGGCGAAATGTATCGTCTTTTGCGCCAACCGGTTGATCGTACAGTTATTTGCGTATTGTGATAGGGTTGAACATGACAGCGATGACTAATAGTGGCGCTCTAGAGCTTCATATTTTTTATAGGGTTAGATAAGAAACAGAATTTCCCCGGTTTTCCTCACTTGTTATACTGGCTTTTTGAAGGAAAAAAAAAACCTTGCATATCGTCGGTATTGTTAAACGAACTTTTGATTCCCTTTATTTTTTCGGTGTAACACTGATTGGTGTAGTTATAGAGTACACACCTTAGCCTTAGTCCAGATGTGCACTTATCAAAAATAGTTTTGCTCCGCTTGGTCATTTTCACTTCCTGAACTTCAGAGGTAAATTGTAAAAAACGAGCCGATAACTTTCTTTTACATTTTATATATTTGGTAATGCATTCACTGCACTTTCACAAGATGTATTGTCTATTCTGGTAAAAGTCATTTTTCTATTTGAATAACTACTGAAGATAGTATACTTCAGACAAATTCAGGCTGATTTTTTTACCACGAGGGAGCAGTCATTTTGGTTAGCTGTGTGCTTAGATCAGGGGTCTCAAACACGCTGCCTGCGGGCCGCATGCAGCCCGCCAAGCCATATCCTGTGGCCCGCAAAATGACTGGCGTCACATGGTGTCATGAGAGATTACAAAGGTGGTGCGGCCCTTGAGCCATCGAAGATGCCCTCATGCGGCCCTCAGGGTGGTTTGAGTTTGAGACCCCTGGCTTAGATCATTTACAATTTCAACAAGTACAACATCCAAAGAAATTTCAGCCATAGTACATGAAAGTAACATAGAGGTATGCCAACATTGTCTCCATTGTTCATGTTGCAAATGCAAATAACTTCACCTTACACCTGTCACACTCTCAAAAGTTCATAATAGCTGTAGAGTCCCCCCATGAAAAAGTTTCAGATATTGCATCCTCCGTGTTAGTGAATCACTTATAATGTTACATCGTTCACCAAAATTGCCCATAATAATCTTAGTACAAACACGCTTTTGTTGACCTTTGGCATCTTCTCAAAGTTGATGCGCGTGTGTGTGTGTGTGTGTGTGTGTGTGTGTGTGTGTGTGTGTGTGTGTGTTGTTGTTGTTGTTGTTATTGTTCTAAAGAAAGCGGGACTCATATCTGAGGTAATGTTTGAGTCTTGTTATCCTGAACATTGTGCTTTTGAAGAGTCATTGTTCAGCCATTTCGCTTTTCATACAAGGAAACAAACTCGAAGCACACACCAGCGGTGAAATTCTGTATACACTGCATCATAGAATAAAATGAATAATGCTTTTGAATGTAATATTCATGTGTGTTGTTCGGAGCTAAAATTAAGTTGCGAAATTAGGACATATATCAAGTATACAATTTTAAGAAAGAGATATTTTGGTGTGACAAAGAGGTCCTTTGTCAGAGACCAGGAACATTTCAGCGATAGAGAGGATTTGCGTGTACACGTGTTATACCATTAGCGTTCAATTCTGAAAACTACATTAATTATGTAATGGAAATTAATACGGGAGAAAATATTTCTTGAAACATTCCCGAACCTAACAGTTAGCATTTATAGACTCCAACACGCGTAAATGCTGTAAACAGTATAGTTACTCTATAATACGATATATAATCGGTTTATTTATATTTCATGCCTGTCTCTCACCATTACCATTATATTTCATGTCTGTCTTTCACCATTACCATTATATTTCATGTACGTCTCTCACCATTACCATTATATTTCATTTCTGTCTCTCACCATTACCATTATATTTCATGTCTGTCTCTCACCATTACCATTATATTTCATGTTTGTCTCTCACCATTACCATTATATTTCATGTCTATCTCTCACCATTACCAAACATTATTTCAAGAAGAATGCATTTTCAGATTTACAGTATTTCGTGCTTAGAATAAGTTAAGTCTTGGTTGTCATGATATAGTACATATCATATCAATGGCTTGCCGACCAAACAGAAACTCTTACCTGTTGTCAGTTAAGTGTGCTGCTTCCTCCTGGCGCCTGAATACTGCAAGGAAATTTAAACAAGGATGTTTGCAAAATTTTGCCATTAATGCATGATTTAAATTTTCGTTGTTAAAAAGATATAAATTTGCAGTTCTTCGCTTCTGTAATGATACATCGATTGAAACTGAATAAAACAGTTGCACGGATTTAATACATGTAGCACTTGGATTTCATCGGTGCTTTAAATGTCTTGTAGAAAGTTCGTAATGCTCTATTTTCTGCAGTACATGTTGCTTTTTTATAATTCACTGTTTATATGATCTGTTCCATACTGTACTGGATGAATGTGACGAAAATAAAGAGATCTTTTTTTTGTCATACATTTCATGCGTTGATTAATACTGTTGGAGTGGGGTAATGTAGAAACATCATAGAACGGTTGTGTCTCGCAGACTTCAGAGCATAACATCTTTAACAAGATATTTTAATGATTGGGAGTTTACTTATAAGAACTTTCGTTCTTTGTTTACTTATTTCTACATTCAAACGGGAATCTTTTGTGGCCTTGGCAAGCCTGAAATCTAGTTCCCTAGCAGACGCTGCATACAATTTACGATGTGCAGTTAAAATTGTTACTTACAATATTGTATTTTTTATTTAATCACCATTTGTTTTATTTAGGGATAATTCTTTGCATTGGATGTTTGGGTCTTATTATTTATTCCTTGGCGTAAAGTACTAATAATCGGCTGATTCACTTGGTACGAGACCCTTGCCGGTAACACAGTACCATATGATGACGAAATATGTCATGTATTTACGCAGCAAAAGGACTTTTTTTTCTTTTTATTATATACCAGACTTTTCCTAGAATCGAAGCTTAGAAGATTAAACTCACTCTTGAGCACCTCACCCCACCCCACCCCTTTTCGTAAATTCACCTCATATTCACAAGCTGGTCATATGCATATCGGGTTCTTAAGAGAGCGGTACATTTGGGATCATCTAATCTGTTGCAGTAAAATAACATTTTTGACATTTCTTAAGCTATTTGATCATATCGGACCACAAAGCAAGTCAGATTCAGCAATGTATCACAGCAGGTTTATCGTTGTTGTCAAGGAAGTAAGGTGAAAAGGCTTCATAGAGACGCAAAAATTAGTTCCCATCTCTGAATGTAGTTTATATTTATTTGTTCTAGATCACAAACTATTCATTTTTGTTGCGACAGATATAAAACTTCTGTAGACACAAACAATTACGTGTCAGATGGCATAATGGGGTAATCTTATACTTGCACATGTGAAATATATTTATAGGATTGAAAAAAATTCGCCAATAAGTTTCAATATTTCAAGCCAATGTATATAATAAATATAAAAAAACATGTCGTCCAGTCCTTGTAACGTCACTAAAATTAGTATTACCTAAACACAAGCAAGGGTTCGAGGGCTGTTCAAAATAATAATATTTACATCGTAGGTCTTTTCTAATGGCAAGCAACGGAAACAGCTGAGAAAAGTTCCGATTGTGGTCATAAACGTGAGATCCCAAACAAAAATCGCAAAACGAGTATTTTGAACTGCTGTCAAGCTCCATCCTCGCCTATTCCTGATGCCGGTCGAATAATTACGAATAGCTAAAAAGAATGATAGTGTAGAACTGGTCCCCTGACGTACACTAGACTATAAAGGCCGTAACCAGGATATTCCTAATGATACTTTCAAATTGATAAATTTTTGGCAAACGAATATGAAAATGGGTGTTGGGAGAACATATTATTATAAAATGAAAGGAGTCAAAAATAGCACTCAACAACGCTTCAACAAGCAATCAGATACCTGCACTTTTAATTTTTGATGTTATCCCTGCAACTTTGCAAATTGCAATGAAAGTATTGGAAAAATTCAGTTTCAGTATCATGAAACTACTGCCTACATAGCTGCTAGTAATGGCACATCATACGATGGCACGTCATTAAGTCATTGTAACGTCAGTGACGTTATTTTTTTTCTTCATAATAGCCACGAGCTTGAGGGCAGTTCGAAATGGCCATTATTTATATCCGATGTTTTTCTAGCATATGATAGAAAACGCCTCGGACGTTTCTACTATCTGAAACTCGTGACTGTTGTTACGTCACAATAAACTTATAACCAACAATAACCAATAACCTTGTCGTCACAATGACTCAGTATTATTTCTTAATTAATAATAATAATAATAATAATAATAATAATAATAATTTGAGGCTATGGAAACTGAATGATTTTCTTCAATATTTTCTTTCATAAGTTACCGTAATATCATTATTTTTTGCACATAAATGCAGGTATTTGATTCGATTGATTGATGAAACATAGTAAATGTTATTTTCTTATCACGAGGGTGTTCAGAGAATTGCTCTCCTAATCTTTGTCTCTGTCTCTGGTTTTTCGGATTATTTGATGAGTCAAACTGAGTCAAACTGAGACAAACGGGTGTATGGAAGTTTTTTTCTTAAAGTTATATTTGTAAACAAGACAGCATACAACAACCGTCAAAATTTTATACGGCTATTATAAATTTATTGATAGATGCATGTGAAGCAGTGCAAACAGTTGTTAATGTAGCTTTGCCGCAGTTTTCTTGTGCAGTTACTCGGGTCGGCGCAGTGTATTCATTCACTAAAACCTTTAAAAATCAACTCAAACATTTTATTTTCCTGATAATGATAGTGCAAAAGAAAATTTTTCATCACTTATACAGTAGATATAATAACACACATTAGCACAAAGATTATGCTTCATAATACACCTTTGTCTTCGATAAACAACTCACTCGTAAGCTCTGTGGTTTTATGCGCTCTTTAATTGCAAATTATTAATTAATCATATCTTTTAAATGAGGCAGCTGTGAGAATTCAGCATATCAGAAGTATGACTCTGACTTATTTGTCTTTTCCTCAGAAGGAATCAAAACAAAATATCACCATGTATATGCCGATAGGCAGAGAGACAGGCAGACATACAAATATATACATAAACAATATAATAATACATAAAAATTGTTCCAGTCCGATGTGGAAAATGACTAATGAAATATAAATAAATAAATAAATAAATAAATAAATAAATAGAGATAGATAGATAAATAAGGATACGGACCTTTTCTCCGGACAACATATCCAATAGGAATGACCATTATCAAGAACACAATCACTCCCACAATTCCTCCTGTGATCAGTCTTATATCTGCTGTAGACGGGAGTGTTTGGGTGCTAGTTTGGTAGTTCCAAAGCTTTACATGGTCTCCCTCTGGAACAATTCCAGATTTGTTAAAGCAAAATGTTCACCAGCATGAAATAGACGAGGGAATGCAGCATTTTATTATAATAGAACTGTCTTTTATACCTCATTTAATCTAGTTCTCAAATTGATATCCTCAAGCAAATTGAAATCTGCTATTAAATTGGATATTTTATGTTAATGACTAACAAGAGTGTGATGTCGATTACACCTAATATATGTATGTTGTCATTTAATATAAGTACGAACATGTTATCGATTATAACCAAGTTGAATGTGTTGTCGATTACAGATGAGACGAGTATACTGTCGATTACCAATAATATGAGTAAGTTATCGATTACAATTGGTACAAGTATAACACTGATGTGATCTGTCATCATTGTCTTTCTTGCAGACTAAAAGAAAACGTGGCTTAGTCTTACCAAGCCAAGCTTTTCCAAGTCATTAAATTACGAACAGTTTCAGTAGCTGGTGTTATTCGGGTGTGTTGTATTTATGACCAAAAACCATAACCAAGTCATGTACATATTTATCGCCGAGAAACGCCGGTATTAGATAATCTTGGGCCTACAATACAGAGTTTTGAGATTTCATTTTCTTTGTCAGCAATATTCAAACCTAGATGCCGCTCCATTAATAACCAATTACTATCCGCGTTGATCATCATACCAACCACAGAACCACCGCATTAACAGTTTCTTAAAACCAAAACAAAATATCGTTATTTTTATTAAATTGTAATCTTCGTATACAGACGACATATTTTCAGTAAGTAAAATTAATTGTACATCACAAGAAGTATCACAATAGGGTTTTTAGATTTCGGTAGTCCAAACAGACACAACGTCCTTCTATAACCCAGTACTTCTTTCACCCCGATCGTACACGCGATTATATGTGGTATCGGATAGTAGAAATAATTTCAACTTTTGTGTAGCAAAATCGGTTAGGGTAAAACTATGTAGCTGTTGATAATTTTTCGTAAAATCAATTATTATTTTTTAAAATACAGTTACTGCACCCGTTGGTGGTGTAAATTATGAAAACAATAACAGCATCAACAGTGCCACCGCAGATGCAGGTGCAAACACGGTACCAGCTGTTGAAACACACTGATTACTCATTACCCGTGTGAATAATTTTTGGGCAGGAAAATCTGCTGGAGTAAATTATATTACTCTTTGGTCACGCAAACAATTTCGCGAACCAAAATTTGCAGGCAGTCAGGCCCATAAATTATTGTTGATTATGACTATACAACCTATCTGGAGATTCCTTTTCTGTGCGACTAAAGATATTACTGCAGGAACAGAATTATTTATTGCCTCTATACTGTATAAAATATTCTGCTCATATTAGTTTCTTTGTGTAGCTGTATTTTATTTTATCTGTGTACGTATGTTTTATATTGAATGTGGCAGAGAATCTGTGAGAATATTATAATAATGACAGCGGTGAATATATATATATATATATATATATATATATATATATATATATATATATATATATATATATATATATATATATATATATATATATATATATTGTTACTATTCTATGCTTATAAACTAAGCAGCAGAAAGAACAAAAATCAACATTTTTGTAAAACTAACAAGTGATTTAATTATTAAAGTTGTCACAAAAAATGTGAAAGGATCTTACAGTATTATGAAGTGAATGAAAAATAATCCTGATAAAGTTCCATGAAAGTCCAAAAGAATGAAAACTTCTGTATAAATTTTAAGATCGGAAATGTAATGGTCCGCCAAGAATCGTGACGTTGTCAAGATGACGTTGTCCAGAACTGCTTTGAATAATTCACAACAGTTCCATAATGATAGTATTAGTCCAAATAATGAGCACTTTCAATTTCCGCTGAACAGTTCAAACAAATGTTTTTCCTCTCGAATAATATGTAAGTACAAAATAAAACACGTCTGCAGACTTACAACAGGAACACAAGAAAGGATAATGACTCCAAAATAGAATGAATCTGAATGTTCGGTTCTCTCCTTATATGCACCTTCTATTTCACTACATACCCCATGTGACAGATCTTACAACTCAATTGTCTATTCATGTGACCGAGCCCAACCAATTGGAAATTACTTAATTCCTCTAGAACCGCCAAAACCCCAACAACCAATGAGAAATTAACCTAAAGTCTCATCAGGTCTTATTATTCAGATTATCATTAGCAATTATCAAAACATAAGTAAACATATATTTATAGATCGTATGTAATTTTACGCTCTTAATATTCCTAAAACAGACCCTAGTCAGCTAGACCAAACCTAGCTAAAGATAAACCTGTACAATTTACAGCCATGTACAAAAATGACAAATATTTGATAAAATCATGTTCATGTATATATATATATATATATATATATATATATATATATA